>APFE031525642.1:85940-191513 GCA_000404065.3 Pinus taeda | reverse complement strand
AGTGTTTGGTTGTTCGGGTGTAAACTCTTGCAAAATCATATTATGTAATTGTTTTTTTTTTTTTTTTATTAATAAAATTATGTGTCTGAGAACACTTCTGCCATTATGAACAATACTTCTCTACTTCCCAAATAATCATCATCAGAATCAGAATCATCACTATCCTGATTAGAGAAGAAGTTCATTTTATTTTATCCTTTCTTTTTTAATGTCCTTCTTTTATGTTAATCTTCATCATCACTATCATCCTTGAAAGGACACTTTATAGCATAATGTCCTTTTTTGCACATTTAAAAAAAATGAGAGGGTACTTGTTGAGTCTTGAAAATGTCATTCATTTCCATTACACTTTCACTATTATGTCCATTATATCACCTTCATTTCACTACTATGTCACCACATTCATCCCACTTTCATTATCATTGGGCCACATTTATGTTTTTCTAAACTTTATTAATTCTAAGTCTTTTAAGTGAATTTGTGGTTAAAAATTAGAAAAAAATGTGCATATGCTTATACCTAACAAATGGGTTGAGATTGTTGACATGTGTAGGTTGAAAGGAGGCTTCTAGAAGACCCTTATTTGGCACTCTAAGGCCAAATTCGAATTTGAGTGGAAAGAATCATGGGATCATGAGGATATGTGTCACATCTCCTAATTGTATTGTAACTCTAAGAAGACATGTGTCTTATCAGTTCCTATTTGATTAGGACTCTAGAGGTAGAGGGAGAGATTCATGGACTCTCATTAATGAGATGGCTCTCATCTTTTTGTATAAATAGGAGATCTCTCTCTTTCATTTGTTAGCTTATTAGTCTCAGTTCTTAAGCTTAGCTTGGCTTGGCTTTTAGTCATTTAGCTTGGAGTTTATAGTTCTTCCTTAATGGCTTTTGGAAAGCTTTAGAGAGCTTTGTTGTACTTTGTAATTTTGAAGAATTTGAATAAAGCTTTAATGTTCTCAACATGGAAGGAGATGTGAAGTAGATGTCATGGAGCACATTAAAATGTAAGGTAGAGTAGATTTCATTTTGTAATTTTGCTTTGATTTCATTATGTCATTTGATTGCTTTCAAGTTTGATAGATTAGAGTTTACATTGATGCAATTTTAATTCATGCAAGTGTGTTCAACCGGTTAATTGTAGATTGGTTTTTCTTTACATGTTTTTGCATCAAATAGTGACATGAGATTTGCCTCTCTGCTGACTTTGTTTTTTTAGCTTTTCAATTTCAGTTATGCTTTGATTTCAGTCTTATTCATTTTCTTTGTTAGTTAGTTTAGATATTAAATTGCTCATGTCATTTTCAGTTACCTCCGAAAGCCATAACGAGACTAATGGCGAGGGATTGAAGTATGAGTGTGTAATTTGATATTAGTTTACCTTTCTACAAATTAGATATTAAGTTACTCATGTCATTTTCAGTTACCTCCAAAAGCCAGAGCGAGTCGAATGGTGAGGGATTGAAGTATGAATGCGTAGTTTGATATTAGTTTATTTTTCTGAAAGTTGGTTATTGAATTGCTCATGTCATTTTCAGTTACCTCCGAAAGCCAGAGCGAAACGAATGGTGAGGGATTGAAGTATGAATGTGTACTTGAATATTAGTTTTATTTTCTGCAAATTAGATATCAGATTGCTCAAGTTGTTTATGATTACCTCCAAAAGACAGAGTGAGTCGAATGGTGAGGGATTAGAATATGAGTTGATGTAATGTGATTTTAGTTTACTTTGCTTGCAATTTTTGGATTTCTTTGAGTGCAATAGCTTAATTCATTTCTCTTGTATTTAGATAGCAGCAGGGATAGTGATTTCATGATCAATATTTCATCTTTTGTTTGATTTAAGTAGCTGCATCTTTTGTTTAAGTACTAATTCCATCAATAACATGTTTTGAGATCTTTTGAAGTGCTAAGTTTTGGAAGTTACCATTAGGGACATAAACCTTGTCTTGAAATCTACATCCATACTTGACCTTTAAAAGTATTCTTAAGACCTTAGAATAGGATTTCCATTTGCATTAGACACTTTAGGAACCCAACAAAAAGAAAAATCCAAAACAAAATAAAATCTATAAAACAACGAAGTAAGAAAAATGTTAACTAAGCACATATGGTGCACCACACTTTATCAGTTTACGATACCCGGATTGATAATTTATGTAGAGCAATTTAAGACGTTAAATTGACTAGACATTTTTGGCGTCGTTGCCGGGGAAGTGTAATTAGGAGACCTTATTTTTTACATTTAAAAATTAATAATTCTTGAGCATGCTCTCCTCCTGCACTTTGTGTGATCTGGAAGATCAGAAAAAGGATTGTTAAGTAAAAAAAAAAATTAATAATTCTTGAGTATGCTCTCCTTCTGCACTTTGTGTGATCTGGAGAATCAGAAAAAGGATTGTTATGTAAAAAAAAAAAATGAGACAAAATAAACTTCATCATTTCAATTGATTCAAAAAAAAAAAAATGAAACCCAACTGCTTTGATAGGTTCAAATTGTCCAAAATTGACTGGTTATGGTTTGTAGTGGTCCTCAAAACATTGTATCCTGTTCAAATAAGGTTGCAACTTAGCTGCAGAATGTGACCTGATTCTGCCGCTAGTTGAGAACTCCGCAGCTAATTTCAAGGTTTAGCAGGTTACAAGCGTCCAATGAAGAAACTGACCACATGGACATCTCTAGACTTGTCCTAACATGGATCCTATCCTAGTCGCCCAGCTCAGATCAATAGAAAAACTAGCCTAAGACCTCAGTGAAAGTCCTGTTTTTAACATATTTTCTTTGAAGACTTTGCTGCCTGAAATTGAAAATCATTAATCCTTCTTATAAAATTTACAATTTCAGAGAGAAATAATAATAATAATAATAAATAAAATAAAAAAAATAAAAAAAAATCAATAGCTATCTTCAATCCCTAGCTTTCGTTGTGGCCTCAAGTAGAAAATCTCATTCCTGTGTTGAGCTTGACCCTAAAACAAACCCTGCAAAAACATTAAAAAATAAAAAAAAATAATAAATATAATAATAATAATAATAATAATAAATAAAAAAAATCTGCAATATGAACAAATTGAGCTACGATCAACTAAATGATGTGTTTCAATATTTACAATACTATACAATGAAGCGTCTTTCTTTTTCCCCATTTCAGTGTAAAATACTATTCACATTATATTCTTGCGCACCTCTCCGATCACACACAAAACTATCCTGCCATCAACAACTAAGTTTTATCCTGTCATCGAAATTTTTGAGTACATCAAGAAGAAGGATTCTGAAAAAGAAGATATTTTGGGAGAAAAACCGGACATTAGGCATCCAATAATAAACAACCACTTCATATGTGTTGACTCCAAAGCTTATTCATCACTATTGCAGGGATGCGCCAAGATAGAGGCATTACGAGAAGGAAAAACTCTCCACGACGGCATTAAAAAAATTGGATTGAAGCAAGAACTTTTTAACATGTATGGTAAATGCAGTGAATGCACAAAGTCATATTGTCCAACCTCTAATTTGAAAATTTTACAGGTCGAATGCAACAACTCAGAAAAAAACATAAAACATAGAAAAAACGTCTAACTTAAAACACATGATTTGCCCAAACGGAGGTGAATTTGAAGAAAAGAAAACATGGGTTTTTTCGCTAGCTGGGTCAATTAGATAACCCAGAAACCATTTGAAGAAATTTGTGGCGGTCTGGGAGAAATCCTCGGTTCTTTGGAGCCCATTTTTGCTTGCCGCGTGTAAAAAACGGATTTTCAATTAGATGAATAGATTGTGATTGAATTCGGCGTGCCTGAGAAAGGGGAATTCTAATTTGGTTCTGTGTTGGCACTTACTCTACCTCTACCACGTCTTCCACCCTTTGCCACCACATCTTCTGCCCTTAATGCCACCCGTTTGCAATTCATTAACACTTGTTAACAACAATTCTAATTTAAGACGGCTCTCCATTATGTGATCTGGTTGGGTACGGCTCTCCACAGCATCACTCTATTTTCAATTGATGATTACGGTAATGGGCAGCATGGAGACCCTCTTATAGACCCGACGGACTCACCTAGATATACTTAGAGCCACCTTATTTCCCAGCCTCGACAGCGCCAAGGCATTTCTAGGGGGACTACCGCAGGGCTAATTACATTGGTTTCTTGTCTCTAACTTCTACTTTGTCTACGTGTGCAATTGCTTACATCCTCCACATTTTTTTCTTTTCCATGCACACAGCCACTCCATTTCATAGTATTTTCTACACTCTGTTTTCATTAGCTGCGAAATCCAGCCACTTTCCGCAGCTGATTCAACTTTCTGTAGCTAGTTCAAATTTTTGCAGCTGATTCAACTTTCCGCAGCTGGTTCAACTTTCTGCAGCTGTTTTTGTTAAACCCTATGTTGCCGGTGTCATCAAGCAAAACAAACCACATGGGTAGCTTGGGGAATGTCAGTACATGGATGGTGACCTATTCATTTGATCTAATTTGATGAAAAAAACCCCAGTCAAAGGAAAGTCAAATTGTGTGTTATCACTAAGTCGCTACATGTCAAGAAAAAATAATAATTTTGAATCAATGAAATGAATAAGTTATTTACTCACTTTTCTGAAGACATTGATTAATTTTGGATTGAAAGATGAATGTCTAAGTTTTTATTCAAGATTTTTAACTACAAAAACCGTGCACACTCTGCAGCTAAAGTCCAACTCCATAGACTGAAAAAAACCTCATTGTTCAAATCAGCCTAACTTTTTCATACAAAATCAGATTTTGATGATTTAAGTACCATTGGAAAGATCTCAACAAGATCTATACAATGAGGAATCCATCATTAGAGTTTGAAATGGTAAATAATGAAATAAATTGCTGAAAAGAAGCAACATTCAACTTGGGGCACCAATTCCAAAGCAGGTATAAATTCTTTTGATTTTTCCTTTGAAGACTTGTTTCATTAATGCAAATTCTTAGTTTTGTGTGTAAATATCATAACTAGAGAGATTGATCACCTCTCTCCTTTGGGAATAATCCTTACATTCGCATTGCAGAGAGGAAGTATTAAGTTTTTTTGCAGGTTTCCAGAGGACAGGAAATGACTACCCAAGAGAAGATGGTGGTCTCTCTAAGAGAACCAATTTGTTTCATAAGAGGATGATCAGCAACAAAGAGGAAATATGTTGATGCAAAATCAGATCCAAACACCTGAAAAAACTTTCAGATACTATTGTCTCCATCACATCCATCAATCACATCCATACCTCATAATAAACCATTCACCTCATTTCACTTCATATTTTCCAATTACATTTACATCCACTTTCCATTTCTTTTTTTTTCCATTCATAACCCACAAATAAAAGCAAGAGGCTCATGCATATGCTTATTGCCCATTGCCATTTCTGCTCTCCATTGTCATCTTCCATTTTCATTTCATTTTGCAAATAAGCCCTACTTCAATGCAAATTATTGAGTCCATAGTCCTTTGAGTCTAAGTTCTTTGTAAAAACACCTTGAGACTTGCATGCCTTAATGGCAAGTCCTCATGCTGACAAACAATGGGAATACATTAATGTCCCTTGTTCATCAGATCCTCTAGGTGACTCGACATCGACAAATTCATTCGTACCTAGCAAAATGTGTTTGGGCATCTTGACTCTCATTGTCATCAATGGTGAGAGTTCTCGTGTTGACTAGTGGCATCCATTAATGGCCACTAAGCCAACAATTTCCTACTATGTTCGACATCAGAACATCTTTTCACATAGTAGGAATTGTGCCAATGAGTTTTAAAGACATGAAGACTATTATTTTCAGCATTTTGGAGCAGATTCAGCAAGTTTTAGTAGAAGCAATAAAAAGTCATCTTATCTCTTTATCCATGGCTCCTCTTGTTCAGCCACTTGAAGAAGAATATGATCGGAATTTTGCAGCCACCACACATACAACTCATCCATTCCAAAGGGTAAGTGAAGATACGTCATTTTCTAACTTTTGACCATAGAATTCCATAAAAAGATAGAATGATAATTGTTGGAAAAACATTTATCTTCCTCATTTCATAAAATTGCCAATACCATTAGTTGGGGGGGAATACATTCATATTCATATCTTGCCATGTCCATATCATATTCAGGAGCCCACATACTTCCAACATATATTAATTATTACATTGCTATTATGAGCATACAATGGCTTTTCAAAAAAAGTGCTTAAAGGATAAATTGGATACAAACAAAATCATGGTTGTCACACAAGAACCAACCATCATGTAATCCAATAAAGATATACTTTGCAACAATAATTAAAATATCATTATGCAAAGTTCAGAGATCAAAATAGAAGGCAACAACAACAACACCAACAAAAATGGTTGTAACACAAGAACCAACCATGTTGCAATTCAAGTAAAACACTTTGCAGAAATATGAAGTTATCAAATGATATTATGCAAAGTTAAGCCAAAGCTCAAGGATCAAAAGAGTTAATGTAATATATATTGCATGAGGACATGCAATAGCTTCAGTTGGGGGGTATGTTGAGTCTTGAAAATGTCATTCATTTCCATTACACTTTCACTATTATGTCCATCATATCACCTCCATTTCACTACTATGTCACCACATTCATCCCACTTTCATTATCATTAGGCCACATTTATTTTTTTCCAAAATTTATTAATTCTAAGCCTTTTAAGTGAATTTGTGGTTAAAAATTAGAAAATAATGTGTATATGCTTATACCTAACAAATGGGTTGAGATTGTTGACATGTGTAGGTTGAAAGGAGGCTTCTAGAAGACCCTTATGTGGCACTCTAAGGCCAAATTCGAATTTGAGTAGAAAGAATCATGGGATCATGAAGATATGTGTCACATCTCCTAATTATATTGTAACTCTAAGAAGACAACTGTCTTATTAGTTCCTATTTTCATTAGGACTCTAGAGGTAGAGGGAGAAATTCATGGACTCTCATTAATGAGATGGCTTCTCATCTTTTTGTATAAATAGGAATCTCTATCCTTCATTTGTTAGTCTTTTAGCTTGTGAGTTCTTTAGCTTGGAGTTTGTAGTTCTTCCTTGATGGCTTTTGAAAGCTTTGGAGAGTTTTGTTGTACTTTGTAATTTTGAAGAATTTGAATAAAGCTTTGATGTTCTCAACATGGAAGGAGATGTGAAGTAGATTTCATGGAGCCTATTAGAATGTAAGGTAGAGTAGATTTCATTTTGTAATTTTGCTTTGATTTTATTATGTCATTTGATTGCTTTCAAGTTTGATAGTTTAGATTTTCCATTCATGCAATTTTAATTCATGTAAGAGTGTTCAACCGGTTGATCATAGATTAGTTTTCTTCTTTACATGTTTTTGCATCAAATAGTAACATGAGATTTGCCTCTCTGCTGACTTTGTTTTTTTTTGCTTTTCAATTTCAGTTATGCTTTGACTTCAGTTTTATTTACTTGCTTTGTTAGTTAGTTTAGATATCAAATTGCTCATGTCATTTTTAGTTACCTCCTATAGCCAGAGTGAGTCGAATGGTGAGGGATTGAAGTATGAATGCGTGGTTTGATATTAGTTTATTTTTCTGCAAGTTAGGTATTGAATTGCTCATGTCATTTTTAGTTACCTCCTATAGCCAGAGCGAGTCGAATGGTGAGGGATTGAAGTATGAATGCGTAATTCGATATTAGTTTATTTTTCTGCAAGTTAGTTATTGAATTGCTCATGTCATTTTCAGTTACCTCCTATAGCCAGAGCAAGTCAAATGGTGAGGGATTGAAGTATGAATGCGTAGTTTGATATTAATTTATTTTTCTGCAAGATAGTTATTGAATTTCTCATGTCATTTTCAGTTACCTCCTATAGCCAGAGCGAGTCGAATGGTGAGGGATTGAAGTATGAATGTGTAGTTTAATATTAGTTTTATTTTCTGCAAATTAGATATCAGATTGCTCAAGTTGTTTATGATTACCTCCGAAAGCTAGAGCGAGTCGAATGGTGAGGGGTCAGAATATGAGTTGATGTAATGTGATTTTAGTTTACTTTCCTTGCAATTTTTGATTTGTTTGAGTGCAATAGCTTAACTTTTATTTTCAGACAAGCAGCAGAGACAATGATTTCATGATCAGTATTTCATCTTTTGTTTGATTGAAGTAGTTGCATATTTACACTTTTGTTTAAGTACTAATTCCATCAATAACATGTTTTGAGATCTTTTGAAGTGCTAAGTTTTGGATGTTACCATTAGGGACATAGACCTTGTCTTGAAATATCTATCCATACTTGTCCTTTAAAAGTATTTTTAAGACCTTAGAATAGGATTTCCATTTGCATTAGACACTTTAGGAAACCAACAAGAACAAAACCCCAAAAACAACATAAACTATAAAACAACGAAGTAAAAAAAATGTTAACTAAGCACATATGGTGCACCACACTTCATCAGTTTACGATATCGGGATTGATAATTTATGTAGAGCAATTTAAGACGTTAAATTGACTAAAAACCTAGCCACGTGCGATGTCATATTTTCCGTGCTTGAGTCATGGCCACCAAAGTGGCGCGCTCTAGCCAGCTCCATGGTGGAATGAGAGAAGTCCACTACACAGAGGAGGAAGGAGGAGGTAAAACTACGGATAGCATATTTGGCATAGAAGAGAATGAACAAAGCAGAAACAACAAAGGCATAGGAAGCGCGAGATGCTGCGAAGGCAGCAGAGAAGGAGAGCGAGGGCTAGAAGTCACCCTCACTTGAACAGGAGATTGAAACAGAGGAAGGTGGCACGGACCCACAGAAATCGTCCACATAGTTGAAGCGATAGCGCCCGAGAGAGCAAGTGGGGCCGTGGAAGAAGTTGAAGGCCTCCAAGATTTCTTTCGACCCTATCACCCTCACTGAGGGGGATCTCCATGACATAGGGGAGACAGTGTAGAACGTCACCGTGGAGGCCCTCCAGCCATTCACAGAGGAAAATAAGATGGTGTTGGGGGCCCTCCAAGAACAGATACAAGAGTTGTAGGTGCACACTCCTCAGGCTGGTACTCTATCGACCAACCTCGCAGTAGGCATGGTCGTGGCTGAGGAAATATTCCGGGCCCGCATGCCTAACACTATAGTGCTACTAGAGGGGCATTGGTTATAGAAAATGAGGCCGATAGGCCTATGGTTAGTGTGCTGAAGGGAGTTGGGATAAACATGGTTGCACTCCCTCGGGAGACGCTCTAGGTTATGTAGGAAGGAGTGACTGCAGAACTGAGAACTAGGGAGGGTCACGCGCTCAAGGTGATGAGCAAGAAATAGATTAATATTGAATAATTAAGCCTGCAGTGCGATGAGGTCGTGACACAGAACAGACAGCTAGTGCAGGTGGTCGAGGAAGCCTGCCAAATGGTCCCTGAGTTGGATATTCGAGCAAAGGAACCAACGCAGGCACGCATCTGGAGACTAGCAACAGGGGTGCGCGAGGCAAAAGAAGAAATGGCTAAGGTTTAGCTAGAGTTGAACCTTCAGATAGTTGAGCTGCAATTGAAGGTGCAACCTTCAACTCACCTTAGGTAAAGGAATAGTGCCCTAGCGCCATTACAACAGGAATAGCGGAGATCAAAAGTGCACTGAAGGACTACACTAAACTATTTGAAGAGTCATTCGAGGTCCTCACCACTCTACAGGAGGACCCTGTTATCACTCTGATATTTCTTTTGAAGTATGAAGAAAAAAAACCAAAGGTAACCAAAAACCACTTTTGGAGATCAGGACCTAGCCTTCCTGATGCTCAAAGAGGGCTCTCTCTTTATAATTTAACTTTGTTTTAGTTAAGATTATTTTAGGCTAGTTATTGTTTGCACTTGGGTTTTGTTTTGAAAATTTGGTGGTGGGATCACTTTACTTAGAAGGACAAAGGTTTGGCTTATACCATTGGGCTATGGAGTCGGATGTATGACAAACAAGAGTGGATTCAGTTTTAAAAGCAGTGTCTATAGGGCAAGATAGATGAGTTACTGCAGATATCAAAGGCTAAATGGTAAATGGCTTCAAATTGGATCCAGTGGGAAATTAAGGATTCCCTAGGCCAGAATTTGGAGGGAATGAAAGAAGTCAACCAGGATAGGACAACAATTAAGGGTTCTCAAATCCGAGTATCAGAGGAAAACATGTAAATAACTAACTGTGCAAAACGGAGTGTAATTAAACAAATTCTGAGTGATATTTCCAGTTAATTCATTTAGATTTTAGAACACATTTAAGATTATTAAAACACATAAGAGAGGTAACAAAATCACACAAAGAAGGTACTTCACTGCAAATGTCTCATCTCATGAATCTTGTAGCAAAATGCCTTTATTACTTGCTCAAGTCTGTTGACTTGAAAATGGTACAATCACCCTTAGGTTCAAGATCAAAATAAATCTACAAATGTAAAATAATCCACCCTAATACTTCGAGTTTTGAAGTATTTATACAAAAGGAATTACAAAATATCTGAAAGTACTTTTAGAACTAAACTAGGAAAAAAGGAATATCTTCTTGCAAGAAGATAGAGACAGTTATTGAACTGATGCTTGATGTCCCCGTTATTAAGGTTCTACAAGCCTTTGCTCTTTGATCTTTTTCCCTTTATGCTGCTTAACTATTTGGTATTTATGCTGAATGTTCTATTTTACTTTGACCTTTCACCTGATACTCTTTCATTTGATACACTTTAACCCTGCTGACCTGTCAATATCTTTTTACCTTGTTGTTTCACTTTTTACCAGAGATTTATAATTTACTATCCTTTTACTACAGTAAATCATTCAAGTTTTCCTATCTTTCTTCATCTGGTAATTGGACATTGATCATTTTTCTGTATATCTCATATGCCTCTGTATATTTGGCAAAAGTGGGATTATTAATAAACAAGTGTTTTACCTCATGATGGAGGTAAAACAAGTTTTCAAAAGTTTGGTACAAGACTTTGCATGTTGGCATGCCCCTCATAGATGAAGTGATCACTTGTTCTTTGGCCACTTTCCTAATCTTCTTGTTGTAATCTACCTGTGTCATTAACTTTTCATTTATAACTAAGGGATTAGGTAATCCCTTTTCCTTCAACGGCTCAAATATAGCCATGAACCTGTCAACGGTTAGCTGCATGTTCTGACACTTATCTTCTAGATTCAACATCAAATTCCTCTTGGTGAGGACTCTCCTGACTTCCAAAATTGTACCTATCCTGCCAGGTATCTCAAGATCTTGTAGTTCATATTTATTTTTGGAGCTGAGGAAGTGGATGATTCTTACTGCTTCCTTTGGCATATCTCCGAGTTTTGTTTTAACCTTTTCAATGGCTTCTGTAGCCTTCTTATTCAATCTATCTGCTCAAATATGACATGGATGGATGGCCAAATATCATTGACTGATTCAATGATATTGGCCCAGAGTTTCTCTTTAGACTTTCCTATTGGTTCAGTCAAGGTCAGTTCTTTCTCCAGGCCTTTTATCCTTTCATTCATCCTTGTAGCCTTTTGTTGCTCTTCCTTATGCATAACTTGGGCAAGTTTACAATATGTCTCAAGGCTACTGACTTTCTCCTTCAGTCTGTTCATCTCATTGGTCTGAATGGACATTTATTCCATTGCTTTGATCACCTGTTTACTTCATCACCTGTGGTACCTATTATTGTTTCTGATGTAGTCAAAGTTAATGCTGGCAATGCAGTGGCCATTGGTCCAGTGGGAGCTAATGTTGCTGCCAGAGTGGAAGGTACAGTTGTGGACACTGTTGAAATGACAATTGGAGGAGCACTATCAATAATAGCTTGTTTGAGCTGAATCAAGCTATCTAGTTCCTTTTCCATCTCCTTCAACTGGTCATTGAGTTGCAGCACCAAGTCCATCATCTCTTCATGATTTGTCTGGATTTCCAGAACTTCCTTCATTTATGGGTGTTGTAACTGAGGCAACTTCAACTATTTCTTGAGGGTTGCAATATCCTCATTCTTCTTCTTGATTAATTGTTCAGCATCCTTGATGTCCTTTGGGTCATGGCCCAGTTCAATAACCAAGTCTTCCAAGGACTTTATTTTGGTGTCTTTGGCACTGTAGGAGGCCTTTTCGAGTTTGTACTAGGCTGTCACATTGTCCAATGAATCTTTCAGTTTGAATGTTGCCATGGCCTTTATTTTGAGGGTGGAGTAGATCATTTCTCCAACTTGCTTATGAAATTTGATCCGATTAATGGGATGGACATCCCTGGACAAGACCTGAAAATCGGTCTTCTTGTAGTCCACTGAGGTTTTGGGCTGTTGTATAGTGCGTTGTAGGAATGACACCTGCATTTTTCCTTCTTTTATGTCAAAGGCTGACATCAATCTATTTTGGTTTGGTGGTGTCATCTTCAGGTATTTGGCATATGTGTCTTCCTTCAGCTTTTCGTTCCTCATTTTTATTTCCTTAAAT
Source organism: Pinus taeda (assembly GCA_000404065.3). Classification (NCBI taxonomy): domain Eukaryota; kingdom Viridiplantae; phylum Streptophyta; class Pinopsida; order Pinales; family Pinaceae; genus Pinus; species Pinus taeda. The sequence goes on along the minus strand of APFE031525642.1, from coordinate 179,084 downwards.
CTTCCTTTGATATCTGTTTCCTTGTTAGCTGGTCTGACAAAGGAAGACACCTCCACACTCTTCTATCTCTGTATGATCTGTGTGTTGGAAGTATATTACTGTTGTGTTTCTATTGATGTAGTTATCTCTATTGTCTGTTTACTTCTCTGCCCCACTGCCTCAATGTCAATCATTTCTTCTGATGCAATGTTCTCCTCCTGTTCAGACAGAGGATTTAATTTGGGCCTTTTGTTTCGCTTGAACTGCTCATCAATGGTCTCCACGGCAGAACTTGATGCTTCATCCCTATTTCTTTTAGGATTCTTCTCCTCATTGACAGGGGTCTGAATGACAGGAGGGATGTTCATTGGCTCTCCCAACTCTGGAACCTGCAGGAAATAGATCTAGTCAAATTGTTTCTCTAAATCAATCATGGTGTTTTCCACATCCACAACTTTGTTGTCCATGTCAATCAATGTATTCTCTACCCATTCTGACTTATTAGCAGATTGTTCAATGTCAAGTCTTGGGTAGTGGATGTAAGGTCCCAGCTTGACCTTTTGTCTGAGCTTGTTTATAACCCCATGAGGGTCATAATGCAAGATGAAACTATTCCTGAATTTCATTCCCTAGAGCATCTTATCAGCCTTAGGTCTAGCCTCTCTAGTGTTTCAGATTAATGAACCTATTTTGTTTTTCATCTTAAACGGTGTCTTCTTCCTAGCAGTTGGGAAGTTGACCTCATCTGCACTTATGATTTTCCTGAAGTATTCAAGGGAAAATATCCTCATGAGGAGGTATTTAGGCAATTTGTAGGGGGCTAGCTCACAGCCATAGATCCTGATTTTAATGTGATTCTGGTAAAGGTACCAGTCTCCCACCCTACCATTCTTGATTAGTTTTTGTACTCTTTTAATTTATGGGTTGATTCTAGGCTAAATCTTAGAAGTCGGCGTGTTCATAACTGGGTATACAAAAGAGTCTATGAAGAATCTGTATGAGGTGGAAAACTTGTGGACCAAGGGTGTCCAGAAGATGACTGATCTTTCCTTTCCCTTGGTGTCCAATTTCTGGATATTCAAAGGGAATTTATTTGTCTAGTAATAGAGGAACATATGAAACAACATTGAAGAGTAGTTGAAAACTCTTTCAGCGGGCAGTCTAGTGAGTTTTTCATGCATTCTGTCTACAATGAACTGGGAATAATCATACAAAATGGCAGGGGGCTTGCCTGGAGTGAAAATGGACAAGAAGGCCATGATGACCTCATCCACAAACTTGTCTGATGTGCATCCTAGGATGCATGAAATTATGGTGATTATTCTCCTGCCAGTCTCTGAATAATAGTGGCAACATAGGGTGGAATGTCTGTAGGAGTATGTGTCTCCTCAATGATGAAATTCTGGAATATTTGTTTGATTTTAATTGGGTCCAGTGTGATGTATAGGTCCAACAAGTGTCCAATGGACAAAGGAGTTAGATTAGGAATAGGTTAGATTTGTAGCATCTAGTTGATGGATTCAACAGTAATGGTGAATAATATCTCATGGTTTGGTGCCTTAATAGTAGCGGAAGAGGAACCTGGAGAAGCTATCGCAACCGTCAATGGCAGAAGATCTACGGTCATCGGGCACTAACAAGCTTGAGTGTTAGTCAAAGGAAAAGGTGAGTTTATAAGCAGGAATGGTATTTCGGGGTGAGAATAAGCAGTGAGCAGTAACAGGAGGGAGTCACCGGATTCCACTCACCGATGGACACATAGCAAGAGGGTGGAGTGAGAAAACCGCTTCATCAAGCGGGTATTCTCTGTGCGATTTGCCCACCTGAAATCTTTGATATTCGTTGGATCTATCGTGAGATGATTAACGATGGAAGAGTGTCGTGCAAGTTGTTTGATCGGTGATTGAAGGTGTCCATCAGATTTGATGGAGGAAAATCTACAATGGAATTTGAACCTGATAAAGGTAAGCATTGATAAACGTGCCAATGCTATGGAAAAATGGAAAATTTGTGTTTATTCCCACTATTCGAGGATAAAAGTTTATGGGTTAATTCCGCATTAACCAAAGTTAAGTGCGGTTATGGCTTTCACGCAAGGTTTAAGGAGATCAAGTCAATACTTGGAAAGTTATTCCAGATCTCAGAACCACAACATCAGCAGCAAAGGGAAAAGAAGAGAAGATCTAAATCTCAAGGCCCACAACGGGATCAAGGAAATTACAGTCATCATCAAAAAGCAGAGTAAATAAATGGCTTGCAATCCTCTAGAAAAGGCAGAAAATAAAATAGTCGCTGCCCAACTTGCACGAACAACCGTTTCATGATTGGACACTTCAAACGTATACCACTATAGTTTTTGAAGTTTATAGAACAAGGCTATAAAATTAGTTATGGGGACTGCGCTCCCATTTTGCGCACTAAATATGAACCAGCCCTCCTCTGAATGTACAAGGAACTAGCTTCCTTTCCCCTTTTTTTCTTTTTTTTTTGCAATATATAAAAAGTAACCGATTGTGTTAAAAAAAAAATAGCCCTATGGCTTGGAACTAACATGCATGACAAAAATGTACTATGTCTGGGAATGGATGGACTTCTGGAAATGTATACTTGGGCAGATTGGATTCGCAAAGGTTTATATCATCAGCATGGTTAAGGAACATGTCCTTGGCCCAGCAGTGGATTCTTAGAAGGTGGCGTGGGGTGGCTATATCTTTTATTTGGAAGTCTTTGTCTACCAGGACCAAGTGGTCTATGTCTAAATGAGGGGTTATCACTAGTCTGACATCTAGAGAAGTCTGGGCAGTCATTTTTGTAATAAATTGTCAAAATTTTGGGTTATATGGCTATGGGAGTGAGGTTTTCATAATTCAGTAACCAGGGTAGGGTATCAGCAGTTTGCAGGTAGGGGTTTTGGTATTTTAGGAATGGAAAACTCTCATTTTAAAGGGAAATTAAGTAAATTCATTCAATTATTTCATGAATTCAGTGTACTTTTTAAATGAGAGGGAAATTCTTGGTTTTTGGCTTAAATACCTAGAATTTTATGGTCGGGGTTGCAAACTAGTTTAAAATTGAGGTCTACAGAGGCTTCTGCGGCTTTGAGGTGTGCAGTGATGGTGTTTTGGAAGGTTCTGGCAGTTAGTAGCTGGTCGCAGGAGCTCTAAAGGTGATGGTGTGCTTCGGAGGCTTCAACAGTGCAAATGGGAAAAAAGGGCCAAAAATGGGGTCTGAGGGGTTTTACACAAGAATGGTTGAAATTGGCGAGTAAATATTATGAACAATGGATGGTTTTCGCATTGGGTGGGGAGGTAGTTTTGGATTCCATCGCACCACTTTTGGCAAGCGGGTGGTATTTCCCCAAGGGAACGTGATCTATGCCAGAGGTTGACACATAGAAAAATGGGCTCAAGCAAAATTGCCCTATCGTGTGCTCTCAGGCCGGTAAAGGTCGGGCATTGAGCGGACGCGATATGGGTGAGGGCCGTTAGATCTAGGGGTGGATGATCCAACGGTCGTCGTGTGGCAAAGTTGCACGGTTGGGTGATGGGGTGGACCCATGGGATTAATTATGGTTAAGTGTAACTAACCCATGATTAACTGTTGTTTTATGAAAAGGCAACGGAGTTAGTGAGGCGGGAGGATTTTAAAGTTAGGATAAAGGGTTTTTATGGGTTTTTTGGGGTTTTGGGGTAATTTATCAAGGGGAAATTAATTTTTCAAAGGGGGGAAAGGGTTTCACACTTAGGGGAATGAATTTTGAAAGTAAGTGACCATGGAGTGTGTGAAACAAAGGGGCAGGAGTGAAAATGAAGGGAAAAGGGGTTTTGATAAGCCATAAAGGGGAAAAAGGGAAATTAGTAAGTATAGAGTGGGAGGTGAGATGCAATGAATGGAGAGTTAGGAAAAACAACTTATGAACATGATTTTCACTTTGATAACTACTACACACTGAAACACATGATTAAACATGATAGATGTGCTTATGCCTCAAATAGCTTGTATTTCTACAACCTTTCTTCTACTTACCCTAACATTTTTTCTTCACTTTGTTGGGTGCACTTAAGCTAGAAAAACCATTTCTTTACTTTTTCTTTTATATAAAAAACCATCTACTTCTAACCTTATATCTTCCAAGGGCTCAGATTAAACTGATGAGATCCTTTTATTTCTCTACCTATCTACTAATATACCAAGATTAAATTGTTTGGTCAAATTTTTATTCTCTAACTATAAATATGAAATTCAAAGCATGAAATAGTAAAAATTAAACTGTTTGACTATCATGGGTTGTGGCATGTATGAGAAGTTGCACACCCATTAATTAAGATAGTAAAGTAAAGAGTAGTGGCACTTGGACATGCACACTTTCATGATATGTTTTTTTTGTTTGGGGTTCATATTTTTTCATTTTTTGATCTTTTTTTATTTTTCTTGTCCTTTTATATTTCTTTTAGGACATACCCTCTTTACATTTTTTAATTTTAATATGGAAAACATTTGCAGAAAGCAAACCTATGTACAATATTACAAGACTTAACCTCAGCCAATTCAAAAATTATGAATCCTATCACTATAGGACTCTAAGAGTGGCTCCACATGGGGATGGAATTTCCTGGTGAAATGTAAAGAACTCTAAAGACCAGTAGCCCTTGAATTATAGTTGTAGTTACCTTGTAAACTGTCCTTCTGTGATTCCACTTTATTGATACTTATGATAGTGAATCCTTCAATGTTCAGGGCCTTCTCTCCGGGCTTCAACTTCAAAGGGTTACCATCCAATCCAATGTACACTCTGTAATGTTATGTACAATGATGCAAAGTAAAGTGAACTATTGTGAGTCAGTGGAAAAATAATGCTTCAACATCATACCATTAACAAGTCCTCCTAGTAGATTTGATCCATCTATGTCTCTCAAGAAAAACGCATTGTTTCCCCTGTAGCCATAAATGACATAAGGCCCTTGCCACAAAAAATCAAATTTTCCATGCTTGCCTTTGTCTTCTCTCCTTGAATCCCACTTAAGGACTTTATCTCCTATGTAAAAATCATCTACTTTAGTCTTTTTATCAAAGACTTTCTTGATTTTTTCGTGGATTACCTATGATTTTACATATACTTCCTCTCTAGTCTGTTGCAGGTGTATGGTCTGATTCATTCCTCTCTTAATATCATTTGGTTCCACCTGTAATTCTTGGTTGATCTTCATCACTGGCACTCCCAAGGATGATGTAAAAACTGCATCCAACCCATAAACCAACTGATAGGGTGATGTTCCAATGTACTTCTTAGTAGTTAGTCTATCTGCCCATAAGGCATTGACTAACTTCTTGTTCCATGTCTTTTTGTTATCTTCCAACAATTTTTTAATGATATTCACCAGGATTTTGTGGATGACTCTGCTATTCCATTACCTTGAGGGTAATAGGTTGTGAAATGGCCAAGGCTGATGTGGTACTTGTTATAGAAATCTATCATTCTTTTGGATTTAAAGGCAACTGCATTATCAGAAATGAGCTTCTGGAGACATCCAAATATTGACAGAATATCATTCTCTAGGAAAGAGATTATGACAGTGTCTGTGTCTTGCCTAAAAGGTATGACCTCTATCCATTTGGTAAATAATTAGTGGCTATCAGAATCTACTTGTGCTGAGCTGAGGAGGCTAGGTGTATTTCTCCAATGAAGTCTAACCCCCATTGTTGAAATGGTATTTCAATGGAAATTGGTATAAGAGGCAAGGGTAAAAGTTTTCTCTTTCCCTAAAATATCAAACATTTATGGCAGGAGGCCACATGTTTCTTAACATCTGCAAACAAAGTGTTGGCATTATGATACAGGTGTTGTCCTTGATGGAAACTGACTCAGATGAAAGCTCACAGTATAACAGGTTAACAACAAAGAATTACAGATCAGATTATACAGAATGAAGAAATAGAGGTATATGCAGGTTCACCTTGTCCAAGGAGCATATACACGCGGGTTAACAAAACAAAAGGAGCGTATAACTTATACATGCACTTTCACAAGAGGGAAAGGATGTACATGTTGGGAAACTAAGTTTTTGGTCCGAGGTACTTGGTCCAGGGTATTTTGATCCAAGGTATTTGGTCTGAGGGATTGACCCTAGGTACTTGGTCCAAGGTATTGGTAATAAGTGGTTTTGGTCCATGGTATTGAGAAATAACTAAAACTATATAAGGAGGAGAAGATCATTAGGCCAGGGTGTGAAACTATCGAATATCTGATGAAGTGTGAGATCTAGTATGTAGGTTATTGGCTTATGGTGCTTTGCTTGATCTGAACCAAGGATGAACCTTAGTGGTTGATGAGAGATAAGATCTAATGATGGATCAAGATTTTAAGGCTTGAAATGAATTATCATTATGTGATTTGATCATGTATAGTCTATATTTGAACACTGACGCATGTGTTATTCTGTAAATGTTATGATCTGGGTATAACTGAAGTCTGGAATAGTTGCAAAATTATGAATTAATATTTACAGATGTGTATGTTGGTTGGCTTTGATAAAAGTGCGTGTACACACTGGTTCGACACATGGAAGTAGCATATACCTTATGAAGTATGTTTCAGTTGTTTCTGTTTGCTATTGCAGAGTTCTGTGTTCTGATTTGGGTTTTGGTGATTGTATTCTGGTGACAGTGTTCTGAATGATCAGATTGATTGATTGTGATTTTCTACAGTGATTATGGGTTTTCAAAGTGATTGATTGATTCAGTGGTGGTTGATTCAGAAAGTGATGATTGAGTTTTAATGATTGGTTGATGCAGATGTATTTGATGTTGTTGATGGGTCCAATATGAAAATTGGATGAAACGTGGCCTTCATATTGTGGTGTTATGTTCCAAGAGTATCCAGTTTGAAAATTCATGAAACGCAGTCCCTGGTAAAAGAGTGGAGTTTTTATGTAGGCTAGCACCTACGTACTAGTAGACATATTGGCTAATACAGGAGCTAGGGGGTTGTAGCTCCCTTCGAGTAGTCACTGGAGAACAAGAGAAGGTTGTAGCCTTCTACAGGTGGGTGCCTGTGTACTGGTATAAATCTGCACCAGTACACGATTGTAAACATATTTTCTTATTATTAAAAGAAGACAAAGATGACAGTAACAGGTGGTTTTTACCCACATTGGGTTTCCACCTTATATCTTGGTGTTCATGTGTGTTGCTTACGTGTGATTCTTTATTCTTCTTTTACTGCACTGTCTAATAAATATCTAATATACTAGTTAAAGTTCAATACATGATAAACTGTCTAAATCAAAAGTTCTATGCATATACGCTGGTTTCTTTAAGTAAAGTCACGTGTACACGCTAGTTCACTTAGATGAAGTAGCATATTTAAATATGTTTTGGAAATTAAATTATTGATCTAATAATACTTATTCGCCCCCCTCTCAGTATTATTTCCAAGAATTGGTATCAGAGCAGGTCCTTCAGAAGAAGCTTGATCGCTTGAAGGGAGATCCATCATCATGAGTAATCAAGAAAGCGTGGGATCCATCAGATCGCCAATCTTTGATGGGAGAAACTTTGTTTATTGTAAAATAAGAACCACAACCTATCTACAATCGCTTGGAACAGATGTTTGGGAAATTGTGGAAGGAGGATATACATTTCCAACAATAATTCCTACAGATACGGCGGGTTAAAAGCAATATGAAACTAATGCCAAAGCCGTCAATACTTTATTGGGAAGTCTGTCACAATCAAAGTTTGTCAAAGTCATGTAGCTCAAATCAGCCAAAGAAATATGGGACAAAATCGTTCTGAGCTAGGAAGGAAACTTTTAGGTAAAACATTCTAAACTTCAAACTCTCAGAATTTAGTATGAAACTCTTAAGATGCACAGTGATGAAAGTATAGATAGTTACTTCTTATGTATAGATGAGGTTGTTAATTGTATGAAGAACCTGGGTGAAGATATAAAGGAAGTTACCTTATTTGAGAAATTTTTGTGATCTTTGTCTGCTAAATTTGAATCAAAAGTGTCTGCCATAGAAGAAAAACAGGATCTGCAGACTATCACTATGACACAGCTTCATGAAATCTTAACGCCTTTGAGATGAGAAAAGGAGGTCCATAAAATATGAGAGAAGCCGCATTTAAAGCTTCAACAAAAGGAAAGGAAGAACATAATGAATCGGGACATATTTCAGAAGAAGAAGATGAGGTAAACTTTGTCAAGAAGCTTCAACGGGGTTTCGGGAGATTTAGAGGTAAGCTACTCTTCAAATGCTTTGCCTATGGCAGAGTCAGTCATTATGCTACCAATGTCCTCATCAAGATAAATATGAAAAAGGGAAGGAATATGGAAAATGGAATAGAAAACAAGTTGTAAATAAAAGGAGTTACTATACTCATGAAGATAACGATGGTTTATCAAATAGTGATGAAGATGAAAATAGTAATGATATATAGACTTCTAATGGCTTATGACGATGATAATTTTTGGGATGCTTTAGAAGAAGATGACCTTCATGAAGAAATATCTAAACTCAAAATCTGTTTATAAGAAAAGAATATGATTATAGATACCTTGACATACCAACTTGCTGAAAAAAGAAAAACACAATGAAAAACTAGAATGTGAAATTATGGGTCTAAGAAAGGATCTTGAGAAAACGAAATCTCTCAATATTAGATTTGCTAAAGGATCAGAAATCTTAAATGAAATTATCAAAGTGCAGTGTTCTCCTTTGATAAATACAGGTCTTGGATATGCTGAAGAAGCATATCAATCACATAAGTCGTCAACCTCCACTAAAGGCTATCTTCATGCAACAAAGACCAATGAACAGTATGACAATCGTCAGCAAAGGCATAAATCAGATCTCCAAATAAATCAAACTCATTCCAAGGATGAATAGAAGCCACAACCAACCTCAGGTAAATCATACTCAATTTTCTCCAAATATGAATATCAATAGAAACTACAATCACCAGGTCAATAGATTCGATAGTCACAGGAACTTCTTTAATGTGAAATGTTTTCCATGTCATAATTTTGGACACAAAGTTGCTCAATGTGTTGCTTATAAAACCATCATGACTAGAGAAGCACGAAATCAAAGGAATGTAACAGGGGTCAAGAAAAGTTCCTATAATAACTTTTCTCTTCTTGAAAATGAAATATAATGCTCAATCTGTAATAACTTTGGTCATGAAGAACCTGAATGCAGGAGAAAATTTTGACAAACATCTCAAAAAGAGCAAACTCCTTTAAATCCCAAGATATGGAGAAGGAAAGAATCTCAAATAGAAAGATGTGGTATAGCCTTATATGCAAAAGGACAAGAAAATTAGTGGTACATCGACAGTGGATACTCAAAACAATGACAGGTGACAAAGAAAAACTTCACTCATATAATGCCTTGGAAAAGGAAAAGAATGTCTCATTTGGAAATGACACTCTAGCTATCATAAAAGGTAAAGGATCTATTTTCTTGAAAGAAAAGGTTAAATCTGGAAATGTTATGTATGTAGACAGTTTAAAGCATAACCTGTTGAGTGTCAGTCAAATGTGTGATCAAGGAAATGAAGTGGTGTTTCGATCAAATGAATGTGTTGTTCATGAACTTGATACAAGGGAGATCGTGATCAAAGGTACAAGAACTCCAAAAAACTAATACATACTCAAGGGAGGACAACAACAGTGTTATCTAATAAAAAATGATGAAAATTGGCCGTGACATAGAAGATTGGAACATTTAAGATTTTCTCAAATAAGAAAAGCATGCAGATTCAAGGTTGTTCTTGATCTTCCAAATATCAGCACCCTTGAAAATACAATATGAAAACCATGTCAAATCGATAAGCATACCATAGCTCACTTCATTGAAAAAGAAGGGTCAGCCAGTAAGCCTCTTGAACTTGTCCATACTGATTTATGTGGACCATCAAGGAAAAAATCACCTCGTGGAGAAGAATACTTTATTTTGTTCATTGACGATTTTCCAGAATGTGTTGGATAGGTCTTCTAAAGCATAAAGATGAAGCATTCGAAAAGTTCCAAGCCTTCAAAGCTTTGGTTGAAAATGAATCAGATCGAAAAACCAAATGCCTCAGAGTTGATCAAGGAGGGGAATTTACCTCGGATGAATTCTTTGACTTTTGTGAACAACATGGAATAAACAGGCAATTCTCTACCACAAGGACTCCTCAGAAAAATGGAGTGGTAGAAAGAATGAACATAATTGTTCAACAAATGGCTCGAGCTATGCTAGATGAATCTAGAACTCCTGCAACCTTCTGGGGTGAAGTTTCATTCGTCGCCTTAACTATTCTCAACCAAGAAAATGTTCAGGTAAATCGCACTCAAACTCCACATGAACTTTGGTATCGTAAGACTCCTACTGTAAAACACTTTAAATTTTTTGGAAGCAAATGTTATATCAAAAGGACTGATGAAAAACTTGGTAAGTTTGAGCCTAGAGAAGATGAAGGTATTCTTCTTGGTTACTCTTCCCAAAGCAAAGGATATAAATGTTATAATAAAAGACTTGGGAAAATTGTTGAAAGTATTGATGTTGTAGTTGATGAAGCATGCAAAAATCCAAAACAGACAAAGACAGAAGATTATGACAATGAAGAAGATGGGGAGTATTTTCCAACATCAAATCACAATGATATTGAAGAAGAAACCAATAAAGCACCAAAAGAAGATATAATGGTAGAAGAAAAGACTCCGTCCAAGTATGTTCAGAAAAATCATCTAGAAACTCAAATTTTAGGGGAAAAAGAGGCAGGTGTACAGACAAGGAGAACTATTACAGAAACATCAAGCTATCTAGCATTACTAGCCTCCACCAAACCTCAAAATGTAAATGAAGCATGCAAAGATGAATGTTCGATCAAGGCCATGAATGAAGAACTTGAGCAAATTGAAAATAATAATACTTGGGAATTTGTTCCTAGACCTCATGATAAAAATATTATAGAAACTAAATGGATATTCAAAAACAAGCTGAATGAAAATGGAGAAATCATTAGAAACAAGAAGGCATAGATTTTAAAGAAACTTTTGCACCTGTTGCTAGACTTGAAGCGATAAGGATGTTTCTTGCTCTTTCTAGCTTTTAGAAATTCAAAGTATACCAAATGGATGTAAAATCTGCTTTCCTTAATGGAGACTTAGAAGAAGAAGTTTATATTGAACAACTAGAAGGATTCATTCTTGGAAATTATGCAAAACTTGTATGCAGACTCAAAAAGGCTCTCTATGGTATGAAACAGGATCCAAGGGCCTAGTATTACCACCTTGAAAAATATCTACACCAACAAGGTTTTTCAAAAGGTTCAGCAGATAGCAATCTATATACAAATATTGACACTGATAAATTGCTAATTATTGTTGTTTATGTTGATGACATCATTTTTGGTAGCAATGAAGAATCCATGAGTGAGAATTTTTCTTCAGTAATGCAGCAAGAATTTGAAATGTCCTTGCTTGGTGAACTTACATATTTTCTTGGTCTACAAGTTCAACAAAATAAAGATGGTATTTTTCTTTCACAAACCAAATATCTCAAATAGATCTTGAAAAGGTACGGCATGGAAGATTCTAAACTTGTATGTACCCCAATGGTAACAGGATGCAGTCTCAGCTCAAATGATGAATCAACAACAGTACATCAACCAACTTACAAATCCATGATTAGTAGTTTGCTTTATCTAATAGGTACCCGACCTGAAATCATGCATGTAGTAGGAATAGTTGGAATATTCCAAGCAAATCCAAAGGAATCACATCTTCAGGCAGTCAAACGAATTTTCAAATATCTTCAAGGAACATAGAACTTTGGTTTATGGTATCCTAGAGATACAAATCTCACTCTTCATGCATATACAAATGCAGATTGGGCAGGAAGTGTTGATGACGGAAAAATCACTAGTGGTGATGCATTCTACATGGGTTCCAGGTTAGTATCTTGGTTCAGCAAGAAACAAAGTTCAATTGCATTATCTACAGCTGAAGCAGAATATGTGGTTGTTACATCTTGCTACACACAACTACTTTGGATGATGCAAACCTTGCAAGACATTCAAATCACATGTACTCCACCCATCTCCATTCTATGTGATAATACAAGTGCCATCAGTATTTTAAAGAATCCAATCATGTACTCCGAGACTTAGCACATACCCATAAAATACCATTTTCTACGTGAACAAGTGCTTGAACAAAAGGTCAAATTGGAGTATGTTCCCTCCAAAGAATAGGTTGCTGATATATTCACTAAACCACTGCCCAGAGAGACATTTGAATATCTCAGACAAAAGTTGGGAGTAGTTGTTGCATCATCCTACTGTTAAATCCAATTTTTCCGGAGAAATATTATTATACGCAAGTTTCATGAAGTATAGTCGCGTATTCATGCAAGTTTTTGTGGGTCAAGAAGCGTATATGTGTTTCAGACAAGAAAAACAGTGGGGCAGGCTCTAATATGGGTGCTCTGATGGATATTTATGATTTATGTCTATATACTCTGTTCATTAATTTTATCTGACTGACAAAGATGCCTTAATCATTGACCTGTTAACAATGCATAGGTAGCACAAGTTCAAGGGGAGCATTAGCCTTCACGTACATTCAGCATTGTTGGCATTATGGTTTCCGAGTCCAGCTATTTCTTCAAATATTTATACCATTTGTAGATCAAGTCATGTAAAAGTTTATGGTATGATATGTCTTGAATGAGTCCTCTTGGACAAATGATGGAATTTGTATCCCCAGTTTACATGGGATGGATGATGTAATATTTCTTGTTTCTATCATGTATAAACAATTGGTATATTCCCACTTGGTTGGGTAGATGAGTCAAATTTGGTATATCCCCACTTGGTTGGGAGATGGATGTATGTCTGTGTCATTACTGATAGGAAGGTCATTCTCACATAGTTGAGTTATAGAGTCATGTTATATTTTTGCAGACTTTATGTGTGCTCAAGGGGAGCATGGACGGTTTCAGTGCATCTCATCATATACAAAAGGGGAGCTCAATCAGAGAATTCAGCATGTACTCAAGAGCATGAACATCATAATGTATGTCAAAGGAAGAAATTATCTTGGTCCATCCTTTGCTCTTGATGTCAAAAGGGGAGAGTGGCTTGGTGTTGTTATTGCCATCAAGTCCAAAGGGGGAGATTGTTGGCATTATGATACAGGTGTTGTCCTTGATGGCAACTCACTCAGATGAAAGCTCATAGTACAGCAAGTTAACAACAAAGAATTATAGATCAGATTACAAATAATGAAGAAAGAGAGGTATATGCAGGTTCACCTTGTCCAATGAGCGTATACACGCAGGTTAACAAAACAAAAGGAGCATATAACGTATACACACATTTTCACAAGAGGGAGACCATGTACATGTTGGAAAACTAAGTTTTTGGTCCAAGGTATTTGGTCCAAGGTATTTTGATCCAAGGTATTGGTCCAAGGTATTTGGTCCGAGGGATTGACCCTAGGTATTTGGTCTAAGGTATTGGTCCTAAGTGGTTTTGGTCCATGGTATTGAGAAAGGACTAAAACTATATAAGGAGGAGAAGATCATGAGGCCAGGGTGTGCAAATATCAAATATCCAATGAAAAGTGAGATCTAGTATGCAGGTTATTGGCTTACGGTGCTTTGCTTGATCTGAACCAAGGATGAACCTTAGTGGTTGATGAGGGATAATATCTAATGATGGATCAGGGTCTTAAGGCTTGAAATGAATTATCATTATGTGATTTGATCATGTATAATCGAGATTTGAATACTGACGCATGTGTTATTCTGTAAATGTTATGATTTGGGTATAACTGAAGTCTGGAATTGTTGCAAAATTATGAATTAATATTTACAGATGTGCACATTGGTTGGCTTTGATAAAAGCGTGTGTACACATTGGTTCGACACATGGAAGTAGTGTATACCTTATGAAGTATGTTTCAATTGTTTATGTTTGTTGTTGCAAAGTTCTGGGTTCTGCTTTGGGTTCTGGTGACTGTATTCTGGTGACAGTGTTCTAAATGATCAGATTGATTGATTATGATTTTCTACAGTGATGATGGTTTGTCAAAGTGATTAATTGATTCAGTTTTGGTTGATTCAGAAAGTGATGATTGAGTTTTAGTGATTGGTTGATGCAGATGTATTTGATGTTGTTCATGGGTCCAATATGAAAATTGGATGAAACGTGGCCTTCAAATTGTGGTGTTGTGTGCTAGGAGTATCCAGTCTGAAAATTCATGAAACTTGGTCCCTGGTAAAAGAGTGGAGTTTTTCTGTAGGCTGGCACCTACGTACTAGTAAACATATTGGCTAGTACAAGAGCTAGGGCATTGTAGCTCCCTTCCAGTAAAAGCTGGAGAACGAGAGAAGGTTGTAGCCTTCTGCAAGTGGGTGCCTGTATACTAGTATGAGTCTACACCAGTACAAAATTGTAAATAGATTTTCTTATTATTAAAAGAAGACAGAGACGACATCAGCAGGTGGTTTTTACCCACATTGGGTTTCCACCTTATATCTTGGTGTTCATGTGTGTTGCTTATGTGTGCTGCTTTCTTCCGATTTATTGCGCTGTCTAATAAATCTCTGATATACTAGTTAAAGTTCAATACATGATAAACTATCTAAATCAAAAGTTTTATGCATATACGATGGTTGCTTTAAGTATAGTCGCATGTACACGATAGTTCACTTAGTTGAAGTAGCGTATAAAAATCTGTTTGGGAAATTAAATTATTTATCTGATAATATTGATTCACCCCCCCCTCTCAATATTATTTCCAACACAAAGTAGGCCAGTAGAGACCAGCCCTCAGGATTTTGTCAGCAGTAGTCTTCCATTACAAGTGTCCTCCACAATCCCATGCATGAAACTCTTGCATGATTTTATTAGCTTCACTTTTCAATAAATAATTCAAAAGAATACCAACACTGTCTTTAAAAAAAATGCATTATCTATGATACAATACTTTAATGACTTCATCTTTAAAAATCTAGCTTTAGTTCTTGTCAAACTGGGAGGAGCTTGTAAATTTTGTAATACAAATATAATATCTGCATACCAGAGTGAATCAGTAAAAGGTTCACTGATTGGTGGAATTGCCATCTCTTCCTGATCATCAAGGGCACTAATGAAGTTTATATCAAGGGCCTGACAGTTCGATTCAGCCATGAGTTTAGCTAAAACTTGGCTTTTGATAAGCTTAGTTGGATTTATCTCTATGTCATGTTCCAATATTGTGGCAATCCACTTGCCTCTTTTCCCTTCAGGCCCATTTTGTGTCAAAATGTCTTTAACTAAAGAATTTGGAACATAAGCAATAATGTGAGAATACAGAATGTATACTCTAAAGTGTTTGATAGCCTTTACTAAAGCTAATGCTTGTTTTTCCATAATATTGTATTTGAGTGTGGCATCTCTTAAGGATTTACTAAAAAATGCAATTCATTGCTCATATCCTTGGTTGTTCTTTTGCAACAAGACTGCTGTAATGGTGTGTTATGAAGCAATAGAAAAAATTATAAAATCCTTGTTAAAATTAGTACTTATTAGGATTGGAGTCTTGGTTAAGGCTTCCTTGATGGCTTCAAAGGATTGTTTGGCCTCCACTGTCCATTTAAGTGTTGAGTCCTTTCTTAGCATGTTATTTAACTCTCTAATCAGTTCTGCTAGATTTGAAATGAATCTCCTAAGGAAGTTTATCTTTCCTAGAAATGACTGTAACTCTCTAATGTTTCTAGGATGGGTAATGGCCAAAATGGAATCTAATCCCATCTTTAGATATGATATGCCCCAACAGTTTTCCCTCTTCCAGACCAAAGAGTTTTTTCTTGGGATTTTAAGAAATCCCAAATTTTCTACATTTGATAAATACTCTTCTCAAGTGGTCTAAGTGTTCATTGTCAGATTTAGAGAAGATTGTGATGTCATCCTGGTATACTACTAGGAAGTCATGGATCTCCTTAGCAAAAGCTATATCCGTAGCTCTTTAAAATGTGGCACCTGCATTCATTAATCCAAAGTTCATCTTCAGATACATGAAGGTACCCCATGGAGTAGTAAATGAAGTTTTGTCTTGGTCCTCAGGTTGGACTAAGATCTGGTTATACCCAGAGAATCCATCTAACAGTGAAATCCTAGATGAGCCTACTACCCTCTGTAGTATATGGTCCATTTTTGGTAGAGGATAGTTATCCTTTAGTGAGGCCTTGTTTAAATTTCTAAAATCTACACAAAGTCTAATTTCACCTATCTTTTTCCTAGTTGTGACTAAGTTTGAAATCCAGTCTGGGTATCTAATGGGGGCTATTATTTGGGAATCAAACGTTCTTTTGACTTCCTTCTCAATAGAGGGCATAAGAACTGGGTTTATTCTCCTAATTTTTTGTTTGAAAGGTTTATGATCTTCTTTTAGAGGTATTTTGTGTTGGATTATGCTAGTGTCATAAGATTTTAAGTCTTCATAACTCCAAGCAAATACATCCTGGAACTCTTTAAACGGATTGATATATTTAACATTTTCCTTTGGAGGTAAGGCTTCTGACATTTTGATGAGTTTTGGTTTATCCTCAGTTCCTATGTTGATCTCTTCTATGTCAGATCCCAGAGGTTCCATTTTGGATTTCCTAGCTACATCCTTAGAGTCAAACAAATATTCTAAAGGGACTAATCCCTTAGGAAAAAAAATTATTTTTCAAATTAAGAATCTCAGGATAATCATCCATTATTTCTTCAATCTCTACATTTTCTAAACTATCTATTTCTACTCTAGTAAATTTAGTTGGCTTAGCTACATCTAAAATATTTACATCTATGCTACTTTCTATATTATTGTCTACTATACAGTTAGTATCTCTCTTGCAATTCTGAAACTCACCTTCATTGTTCATGAAAACGTAGATCTAAGAATCCTGGGAGAAAATCTGCCAATACTTCAGATTCTCTAGTATAATAGGCCTATGTCTGACTTCTATAGTGTACTAATGGTTGGGTTGAAATGGAAATTTACAAGTACTAGCAAAAGTGGCAAAATTGTGGGCTTGCATGTTTTGTTTTCTAGGAATGGCAGCAAAGTTTGATTCCAGAAGGTCTTTGATCAAGTCTAGAACAGTATCCCTATATCAACCAAGCCTAGGGTTGTTGACAGAGTATTCACCACTAATCTGTTTAATAATCAGCTCTGAGTCTCCCATGATGGAAACTCTTTTGGCTCCTAGTTTCCTAACCAATTATAACCATAGAATTAGGGCTTCATATTCAACCATGTTATTGGTACACTTGAAGTTCAATATGACATAATGTCCCTCGGCATGATTATTCTCCATATTATGGATCCACACTCCTGTACCACCCCCTAATATATTGACAGATCCATCAAAGTCTAGATGCCAAATTGACTCATGAAATATGTTCTCACTGTTAGTTGTTTTGTATTTCAGGTCTTTGGCTATGATTTCCTTTTTATCATTTTTTGCATTGTATAAGATCAAAGAGTCCATATTTGAATGCATGGAATATATGGAAAATTTTTGTGGATTTTGCTCACTACTCACCATGTATTTCGTCAAGGTATCCCTAAATATTTTTCTTGGTTGGCCAAAATGGTGGCATAAGACATATCCAACTGCAATGATCCTTGTAGTTTTGCTCCCCATGAGTGAGATAGCAGCATTCCATATTTTGGTGGAATGTCTACAACTACAATGTCCATTAGGATACCTTTTGCAAGGCACTGGACAAAGGTTACACATAAGTCCTTGATCAAGCCAAGGCATTTAACCTAGCTGGAGTCAAAAGAGAACAAATCCTTATATGGCCTTGTAATGTCTAGGTTCAGTCTTTCCATTATTGCCTTTGGCATCAAATTATGTGATGCACCTGACTCCAACATAGCGTTATGCAATATCTTATCATGAATGTTTAGGCTAATGTAAAAAGGAGGAACTTCCCCTTGCTAATGAATACCATTGGCCTTAGGGCCAAACAATAATTCAGGTTGATCATCATTGAAATTAACAGAATCCTCTCCCTCTCTTATGTTCAAAGTTTCAGTTATTTGAGACCTATAAAATTCATTCTTTACTAGTTCAGTCAAGGGAACTGATATCTTTGATTTTTCTATTTCAGTTTTGATATTGAAAGGTAGCCGAGTTTTGTTTGTTTGATTTAGATCTTCCTTAATATGTGTAGTTTGTGTGTCCTTATTATGTTTCTCAATACTAGTCATTTCAGTTTGTGTTTCTACTATTTTGGCTTGATTTCTTTATTTTGATTGTTTTCAATAATTGTCTCTGTTTGGATTTCAGTGGAGGTTATATCTACAATCTTAGGGGTTGAAGTCTCTGGTGTTCCCCTGGGGAGGATTTGTAACACTTCGTTAACTGGATCTTCTTTTATTATCTTAGTATGGGTTTGGATGGATATTTTAATGGGAGTCTCATTATTATTTTACTTCTCAAGATATATTGTTTGTGTACCTCATATATAGCTTACTCATATCCCTGTTTAAAATCAAAAGATCCACCAAATTCTAACTGCAACTGCTACAACATATATAACTCCTGTTCTTCTTGAGTAAGAAAAGCAGTGTCTTCCTCTTTGGTTTCCAGTAAGTTAATATTGGTATCATCCTCTCCTTCTTGGTTTTGTGATTCCTCAACATAGTTCTCTTGGAAGGGGGCATAATCTGTTGATATGGTGTACCATTCTTTCCAACATTAGTGTTCATCCTAAAATTTGGGTTTCTTATTAGGGGTTGTTGTTTTTGATTCTCCCATTGGTTTTTCCTCTCCATGTTTTCTAACCTATCCATGATTCTTTCTAGACTCTTAGCTAAAATATCTACTTTTCCGTTTGAAGTGGAAGCTTCCTCTTTAAATACAACTTTCTTTTCATTCCTCATTCGTGCTTTCTTAGCTAATAAGTTGGCCTCTACACTAACAGCATTGCTTTTCATTTGTTCAAGTGTTTCAGGGTTCCTTTCTCTTAGTTGTTATGACATGTCAGTGTCAAAACCATCAGGGAACTTAATTAATGCTAGGTTAGGTGGAGGCTTAATATTGGCTGGAATTTCATTGTAGATACTATTAAACCTAGTGCAATAGTCATGAACTGACTCATTAGGAGCTCTTCTAATGTTTTCATATTTAGAAAATATTTGCAATGGGTTTTTCTTTCTCTCCCATCTATCAATGAATAACCTATGAAAATTTGCTAAGTCTGCAATATGGTTGGCAGGAAAGGCTTTGAACCATTTCTTGACATCCCCAGTTAAAGTTTGGGAAAACAACCTCATTTGGACATCTTCTTCATATATCTCATGCAACTCAAAAAAGTCAGACATCTTGTTTACATGTTGTTTGGCAGTGTAATGACCAGTAGTGGCAAACAAGAAAATCTTACTCTGATAATCCGCAGGCATGGCATGGAGTTGTGCAGGTAAAACAAGAGGTGCATATCGGTTTTCCATTACTGTGATTCTAGCTTGACTAGGGGGTAAATTTTTGGTGCTTGAGGAAGGACTTGAAACTAATGAAGGTGAACTAGATGATGATGAATATTGTTGATTAATAACTGGTTTATGCAATTGGATTGTGGTAGATACAATTGGTGAAGTTTTGGTAAAGGAAGGGATATTTACAGCGAGTGAAGTTTGTGCAGAAACTTCAGGGGTAGCAATAGTAAGGGCAGTTGTTTCAACATATTTTTGAATGTAAGAATCACCTATATTACTTATCAAGTTAGAGGCCCAAGATTCTATCTTGTCAAAAGTCTCAACAACAAATTTTTCTAAATCTGAATGAATAATTCTTTTTTATTCAATGAGTTGAAAAAACTCTAGGTCTAAGACCTTTCATGGATTTCATTCTTAGATTTACTTCTAAATAATGAGAGGTCAAATGAAAAACCAAAAGGGATGTCCTCTAAAGTTGACAATTCCTCAGGGAGTGAATTGGCTTTCACTAACCTGCTACTACTGGTTTGAGTTTCTGTTGTTTTGGGTTGTCTTACAATTCTCTCTGGGTCATCAACTATAGTTATAGGGTTTGGATCTAGGTTTTCCCTGGTATAGTGAATCTTCTTAGGAGCCATAATTTTAATTTGTTAAATTATTTTTATGAAATTTTTGAAAAATTACTTCAGAAAATGACCTAAAGGGACTTAAGATTAAATTTAAGGTTTCCTTAAAGTTTTATCAGACTGAGGATCGAAGTCCCCAGTATGGTCGCCATAAATGTTATCACTCTAATATTTCTTTTGAAGTATGAAGAAAGAAAAACCAAAGGTAACCACAAACCACTTTTGGAGATTAGGACCTAACCCTCCCGATGCTCAGAGAGGGCTCTCTCTTTATAATTTAACTTTGTTTTAGTTAAGATGATTTTAGGCTAGTTATTTCTTGCACTTGGGTTTTGTTTTGAAAATTTGGTGGTGGGATCACTTTACTTAGATGGATAGAGATTTGGCTTATACCATAGGGCTATGGAGTCAGATGTCTAACATAGAAAACTGGATTCAGTTTTAAAAACAGTGTTTACAGGGCAAGATAGATGAGTTATTGCAGATCTCAAAGGCTAAATGGTGAATCGCTTCAAATCGGATCCAGGGAGCAATTAAGGATTCCCTAGGCCAAACTTTAGAGGGAATGAAAGAAGTCAACTGGGATAGGAGAGCAATTAAGGGTTCTCAAATCCGAGTATCAAAGGAAAACATGTTAATGACCAACTGTGCAAAGCAAAGTGTAATTAAACAAATTCTGAGTGATATTTCCAGTTAATTTATTTATTTTAGAACACATTTAAGATTATGAAAACACATAATAAAGGTAACAAAATCACACAAATAAAGTATTTCACTGCAAATGGCTCATCTCATGAATCCTATAGCAAAATTCTTTTATTACTTGCTCCAGTCTGTTGACTTGAAAATGGTACAATCACCCTTAGGTTCAAGTTCAAAATAACTCTACAAATGTAAAATAATCCACCCTAATACTTCAAGTTTTGAAGTATTTATACAAAAGGAATTACAAAATATCTTAAACTGTTTTCAGAACTAAACTAGGAAAAAAAGAATATCTTCTTGCAAGAAGATAGAGACAACTATTGAACTACTACTTGTTGTCCTTGTTATTAAGGTTCTGTTGGCCTTTGCTCTTTGATATTTTGCCCTTTATGCTACTTTGCTATTTGGTCTTTACACTGGATGTTCTATTTTACTTTTACCTTTCACCTGATACTCTTTCATCTGATACAATTTAACCCTGCTGACCTGTAAATATCTTGTTACCTTGTTGTTTCACTTTTTAGCAGAGATTTATAATTTACTATCCTTTTACTACAGTAAATCATTCAATTTTACCCATCTTTCTTCATCTGGTAATTGGATATTGATCATTTTTTTGTATATCTCATATGTCTTTGTATATTTGGCAAAAGTGGGCTTATTAATAAACAGGTGCTTTACCTCATGTTGGAGGTAAAACAAATTTTCAAAAGTTTGGTACAAGAGTTTTCTTGTTGGCATGCCCTTCATAGATGAAATGATCACTTGTTCTTTGGCGACTTCCCTGATCTTCTTGTTGTAATTTGCTTGTGTCATTAACTTGTCATTTATAATTAAGGGATTAGGTAATCCCTTTTCCTTCAACAGCTCAAATTTAGCCATGAACCTATCAACGGCTAGTTGCATGCTCTGACACTTATCTTCTAGATTCAACATCAAATTTCTCTTGGTGAGGAATCTCCTGACTTCCAAAATTGTACATGTCCTATCAGGTATCTCAAGCTCTTGCAGTTCATATTTATTCTTGGAGTTGAGGAAGTGGATGATTCTTACTGCTTCCTCTGGCATATCTCTGAGTTATGTTTTAACATTTTCAATGGCTTTTGTAGCCTGCTTTATTAAATCTATCTACTCAAATATGACCTGGATGGATGGAAAAATATCATTGACTAAGTCAATGATATTGGCCCATAGTTTCTCTTTAGCCTTTCCTATTGGTTCAGTCAAGGTTAGTTCTTTCTCCAGACCTTTTATACTTTCATTCATCCTTGCAGCCTTTTGCTACTCTTTTTTATTTATAATTTGGGCAAGTTTTCAATTTGTTTCAAGGCCGCTGACTTTCTCCTTCAGTTTGTTCATCTCATTGGTGTGAATGGACATTTCTTCCATTTCTTTGACCAACCTGTTTGCTTCATCACCTGTGGTACCTATTGTTGTTGATGTTGTTGCTAATGTAGTCAAAGTTCATGCTAGCAATGCAATGGCCATTGGACCAGTGGAAACTAATGCTGCTACTAGAGTGGAAGGTACAGTTGTGGTCACTGTTGAAATGACAGTTGGAGGAGCACTATCAATACTAGCTTGTTTGAGTTGAATCAAGCTATCTAGTTCCTTTTTCATCTCCTTCAACTAGTCATTGAGTTGCTATACCAAGTCCATCATCTCTTCATGATTTCTCTGACTTTCTAGGACTTCCTTCATTTCTGGGTGTTGTAACTGAGGTAGCTTGAGCTATTTCTTGAGGGTTTCAATATCCCCATTCTTCTTCATTATTAACTATTCAACAACCTTGATGTCCTTTGGGTCATGACCCAATTCAATAACCAGGTCTTCCAAGGACTTTATCCTGGTGTCTTTGGCGCTGGAGGAGGCCTTTTCTAGTTTGTACTGGGCTATCACATTTTCTAATGAATCTTTTAGTTTGAATGCTGCCATGGCCTTTACTGTGAGGGTGGAGTAGATCATTTATCTAGCCTACTTGTGAAATTCAATTTGATCAATGGAATGAACATCCCTGGCCAAGACCTCAAAATTGGTCTTCTTGTTACAGTGTGTTGTAGGAATGACACCTACATTTTTCCTTCGTTGATGTCAAAGGATGACATCAATCTGTTCTGGTTTGGTGGTGTCATCTTTAGGAATTTTGCATATGTGTCTGCCTTCATCTTTTCATTCCTCATTTTTATTTCCTTAAATATTTCTTTGATATATGTTTCCTTGTCAACTAGTCTAACAAAGGAAGACATCTCCACACTCTTTTGTCTCTGTATGATCTGTGTGTTGGAAGTAGATGGTTTTTGTGTTTCTGTTGATGTAGCTCTCTCTGTTGTCTGTTTACTTCTCTGCCCCATTACCTTAGTGTCAACCATTTCTTCTGATGCAATGTTCTCCTCCTTTTCAGATAGAGGATTAAATTTGGGCCTTTTGTTTAGCTTGAACTGCTCATTAGTGGTCTCCATGGCAAAACTCAATGCTTCATCCTTGTTTCTTTTAGGATTATTCTCCTCATTGACAGGGGACTAAATGACAAGAGGGATGTTCATTGGCTCTCCCAACTCTGGAGCCTGCAAGAAAGAGCTCTGGTCAAATTGTTTCTCTAAATCAATCATGGTGTTCTCCACATCCACAACTGTGTTGTCCATGTCAATCAATGTATTTTCTACCCATTCTAACTGATTAGCATATTGTTCAATGTCAGGTGTTGGGTAGTAGATGTAAGGTCCCAGCTTGACCTTTTGTCTGAGCTTGTTTATAACCCCATGAGGGTCATAATGCGGGATGAAACTATTCTTGAATTTCATTCCCTGGAGCATCTTATCAGCCTTAGGTCCAACCTCTCTAGTGTTGCAGATGAATGGACCCACTTGGTTTTTCATCTTAAACTATGTCTTCTTCCTAGCAGCTAGGAAGTTGACCTTATCTGCACTTATGATTTGCTTGAATTATTGAAGGGAAAATATCCTCATGGGGAGGTATTTAGGCAATTTGTAGGGGGCTAACACACAGCCATAGATCCTGATTTCAGTGTGATTCTATTAGAGGTACCAGTCTCCCGCCTTGTTATTCTTGGCCAGTTGCAGTATTCTTTTAATTTCTGGGTTGATTCTAGGCTAAATCTTAGAAGTCAGCATGTTCATAACTAGGTATACAAAAGAGTCTATGAAGTCTTTGTATGAGGTGGAAAACTTGTGGACCAAGGGTGTCCAGAAGATGACTGATCTTTCCTTTCCCTTTGTGTCCAATTTCTGGATCTTCAAAGGGAATTTATCTGTCTGGTAATAGAGGAACATATGAAACAACACTAAAGAGTATTTGAAAACTCTTTCAGTGGGCAGTCTAGTGAGGTGTTCATGCATTCTGTCTGCAATGAATGGGGCATAATCATACAAAATGGTAGGAGGCTTTCCTGGAGTGAAAACGGACAAGAAGGCCATGATGACCTCATCCACAAACTTGTCTGATGTGCATCCTAGGATGCATGAAATCACGGTGATTATTCTCCTACCAATCTTTGAAAAAATAGTGGCAACATAAGGTGGAATGTCTGTGGGAGTATGTGTCTCCTCAATGATGAAATTCTGGAATATTTGTTTGATTTTAACTGGGTCCAGTGTGATGTATAGGTCCAACAGGTGTCTAATGGACAAAGGAGTTAGATTAGAACTAGGCTGGATTTTGGTTGATGGATCCAACAGTAATGGTGAATAATATCTCATGGTTAGGTGCCTCAATAGCCTTATGGCTTGGAACGTAACAGGAATGACAAAAATGTACTATGCCTGGGAATGGATGGACTTCTGGGATTGTATACTTGGGCAGATTGGATTCCCAAAGGTGTATATCATCAACATGGTTAAGGAACCTATCCTTGGCCCAGCAGGGATTCTCAGAAGGTGGCGTGGGGTGGCTGTATCTTTGATTTGGAAGTCTCTGTCTGCCAAGGCTAGGTGGTCAATGTCTAAATGAGGGGTTGTCACTATTCTGACATATAGAGAGGTCTAGGTAGCCATTTCTGTAATAAACTGTGGAAATTTGGGTTATATGGCTATGGGAGTGAGGTTTTCACAATTTAGTAACCAGGGTAGGGTATCAACAGTTTGCAGGTAGGGGTTTTGGTATTTTAATAATGGAAAACTCTCAATTTAAAGGGAAATTAAGTAAATTCATTCAATTATTTCATGAATTCAATGTACTTTTTAAATGAGAGGGCAATTCTTGGTTTTTTCCTTAAATACCTGGAATTTTATGGTCGAGGTTGCAAACTAGTTTAAAATTGAGGTCTGCAAAGGCTTCTATGGCTTTAAGGTGTGCAGTGATGGCGTTTTGGAAGGTTCTGGTAGTTGGTAGCTGGTCGCAGGAGCCCTGAGGGTGTTGGTGTGCTTCGGAGGCTTCAGTAATGCAAATGGGTGAAAAAGGCCAAAAATGGGGTCTGAGGGGTTTTAACCACGAACAGTTGAAATTGGCGGGTAAATTTTATGAACAGTGGACAATTTTCGTGTTGGGCGGGGAGGCGGTTTACACCGCTTTTGGCAAGTGGGCGGTATTTCCCCGAGGGAACACGATCTATGCCAAAGGCTGACACATAGCAAAATGGGCCCAAGCAAAACCGCCCATATTGCGTGCTCTCGGGCTGGTAAATATCGGGCATTGATTGGGTGCGATATGGGTGAGGGCCATTAGATCTGGGGGTGGATGATCCAACATTCGTCGCGTGGTAAAGTAGCATGGTTGGGTGATGGGGCGGAGGTTAGCGGGACCCATGGGATTAATTATGATTAAGTGTAACTAACCCATGATTAACTGTTGGTTTATGAAAAGACGACAGAGTTAGTGGGGTGGGAGGTTTTTATAGTTAGGATAAATGTTTTTTATGGATTTTTTGGAGTTTTTGGGTAATTTATTAAGGGGAAAAACGATTTTCCAGAGGAGGGAAAATGGTTTCACATTTAGGGGAATTAATTTGAAAGTAAGTGACCAAGGAACGTGTGAAACCAAGGGGCAGGAGTGAAAATGAAGGGAAAAGGGGTTTTGATAAGCCATGAAGGGGAAAAAGGAAAATTAGTAAGTATATAGTGGGGGGTGAAATGCAATGAAGGGGAAGTTAGGAAAATCAACTTATGAACATGCTTTTCACTTTGATAACTGCTCCTGCATACTGAAACATGTGATTAAACATGATAGATGTGCTTATGCCTCAAATAGCTTTTATTTCTGCAACCTTCCTTCTACTTACCCTTTTACTTACCCTAACATTTTTTCTTCACTTTGTTGGGTGCACTTAAGCTAGCAAACCATTTCTTTCCTTTTTCTTTTATGTAACAAACTATCTACTTCTAATCTTATATCTTTCAAGGGCTCAGATTAAATTGATGAGCTCCTTTTATTTCTCTACCTATCTACTAATCTGTTAAGATTAAACCGTTTGGTCATATTTTTATTCTCTAACTATAAACATGAAATTTAAAGCATGAAGTAGTCAAGATTAAATATTTTGACTATCATGAGTTGTGGCATGTATGACAAGTTGCACACAACCATTATTTAAGACAGTAAAGTAAAGAGTAGTGGCACTTGGACTTGCACACTTTCATGATCTGTTTTTTTTTGTTTAGGGTTCATATTTTTTCATTTTTTGATCTTTTTCATTTTTCTTGTCCTTTGATATTTCTTTTAGGACATACCCTCTTTACATTTTTTAATTTTAATATGGAAAACATTTGTAGAAAGCAAAGGTATGTAGAATATTACAAGACTTAACCTCAACCAATTCAAAAATTATGAATCCTATCTCGAACATACAACGCTTAGAAATAGAGGTGCGTGAGCTGCAGAAAAATTACGATAAAATAAAAGGGACCTCGCAGATGGTGGCCCTTGCACAGAGGCTCGCGCAAATGCAGCAGGCAAAACCACTCAAGGAGAAGGTAGATGTTGTGTAACATAAGGAAGTTATCTTGAAGGCGTGCGTACAACCATGGATCGATAAGGCATTTTTCATTACAACCTCGATTGAAGCTAAGCTCACATAGATACAAGGAAACATTGGAACAGGTGCAAGGCAGCAGTTTAGCTACAGTATTCTTTGAATAGTACATCTGGGAAGTGTAGCAGGTAGCTGCTCAGTGCGTTGCCTATCTTGCACCAATCCAAGCAGAGTTGGGTGGTCTTCACGTGAAGATCTTCGCATTGAAAGAGTGACTCAAGGGCAAGTCATGATGTTTGTGTTGGGGGCATGTTGGGTGTGGGATCCCCCAAGGAAATTTTTGGGGCTTAAAGCCCAAATTTTGGCTAAAAATTGTATTTGATGTAAAGACTCTGCATTCTGTGGACACAGAGCGCAAAGTTGTAAATGAGTCATAGGCTTGTCCGCTCTTAATTTTGTAATGTAAGTTCAGCTTTAGAAATATACCCATGGTCCCGCGGACCATGGGATTATATAAATAGAGTGAGGCTTTAAGTTGTAAAACAATTCATGGATGTAGTAATGATGGAATAGAATCATAGCGGAAGATCTAAGTGTAAAGTCTAGTCTTTGGGCCGTAGAGTAGGAGAAGGCTCTACAGCTAAGTGCACAGAGGCCTAGTAGTCCGCAGCTGAGTGCGCGGACCCCTGCAGCTGAGTGTGTAGGGTGAGTCGAGTATGTAACTGTTGAAGCATTAATAAAGAGAAGTTTTTGTATCAATTATGTGTAATTGTTCCCTCTTTTCTGCATTGAATATATTGGGTATAAATTGCATTTCTATTGTTTATGTGGTATGTGAACATATATAATTGTGTGAATGTAAGATAAAGTATCTGTTTACGCGAAGTTAACTAACATTTGTAAGAAGATAAGTAATATACGTAGTGTAACTTGGGGAAATAGTGCAGATCGTTGCCCTAGCAACGTGAAAGCACCTCAGTCCCTAGTTAGGGCTATGTGAAGGCAATTATAACAGATCGCGAAGGTATCACAGGTCAGGACAATGCGTGAAGTGACCTACGCGTAGATATTCATAGCTGGACTAAATCGACTCCTCAGACATCTCGAGGGTGCGAAAACTTGGTTCCAGCATCCCCCCATACTGCTTCAGGTGAGACTTCAGTCCGCACACCACGGGCTGTTGCCAAAAGGGCTTGTAGTGTAGGGATTTGTTTGACTAATCAACTCTGAACTTAGGTCAGGCCCCAACAAGCCAACAGTAGATCCGGAGTTAAGATGGATCTACACTAGTTTAATTTCCTCATTTAAATAGGTTGTATTCTACATGAATACCATGGGTTCTCATAAACTTGGAGCTCAAAAACCAATACCGAGTCAAGTTTACCTTAACTAGCCAACAAAAATTAATAAGAATAATAATAATAATGTAGAATTTTTATTTTTATTATTTTAGTTTGAAGTTATTTTTATTTTAACGCAGGGTTAATTTTATATTTTATTCTTTTATTCTTTTTGTTTACATAACAAGATAGGACATTACAACATCTCTTTCATATTGGTCTTGAGAGTGCCTCTCGGTGCAAAGATCTTAGAATTATCCAATAATGTTATGAAACATATTAAACATCATCTATTATAAAACCATAATTGCAATATTACTTTTGACACTATGGAAGTACAAAAAGTAACAAGGTTATAAATATTAAAAATTCATGTAATCCTTCCTAAGATTGATAAAAGCAATTAAAATTGTATTATATGTATTGAAAAGACTTCAAAATCCAAATCATTCTATATAGATCTATTTAAGATATTTCATATGTTTAATAGTTTATAAAACCTATTTTTCTAATGGAGGTTGCATGAACTAGGTAATCAACGCAACCTCTGGATGATTGTACGCAAAAACAAAGTAAGGAGGTAGGTTGCCTCCACCTAGCAGCCTACCTGGCCATCTCATTGTTACACGAAGGGAAGAACATTTGGCAACTTAATGTCTATCGCTATGATGCAAAGTTCATGCGTGCAGATATTAAGACAAGTACAACAACACAAAGTTTCACACAGTCAAGGAAGAGGGTTGTTCATTTTGGAAGATTATGGAATGCAACAAGCTAATAATTATGAGAAGTGGCAATAAATGGATCTCCTTGTGAGAAAAGAGCACCTTTGATTGCATATAACCAATCAACCATGGAAAGAGTCAAATATAGCATGCATCTTTAGTTTGACAAAATTGATTCATGTAGTGAATGAGGCTAGATGCTCTGATATTGATCGTGCATATCGACTGCTCCAATTTTCTCTCATTATCGTGTGTGATCCCTCGCAGTGTATCCAACACATTCATGTTTGGTTTCTTTGTTCTAGTTCCCTACAATTTTGCCTCAATTGTGTATTTCATCTCTTCTAACTCATTGTCCTTTGTGGTATTATTGGTATTTGGGTTTCTCTCCTCATGTTGAGTTCTCTTTATTTGGGTGGTTTAATATTATCTTAATTTCTCCTCACCTCCTCTTTAGGTCTTTGTTCCCCTCGCCTCTCCCTGGCTTTCTCCCTAACCTCTTATCTTGAGTTCTTGGTTAGTCCATTTTGTTGTCTTATTCTCTTGCCCCCCCCTGCCTCGGCCTCTCAAGCCTTCCTCTTACTCTACTCTTCTCCTCTCCACTCGTATCTTAGACTTCTACATCACTCCTCACCCTTTTTCCTTTTATGTGGTCTACCATGATTTCAACATGGGAGGTGTCACTTAGTTGGGCTTGCTCACCGAGGCAATAGGGGGTGCCCTAGTACCACCTCCTATCCAGACTTTAGTCTGCCCTCCCTTCTATTCATTTGTGTGAAATCAAATAATAGAGTAGCCATGGAAAGGTACAAGGATATCATCCATGCACTTGTCCAAAGAGAAATATCTAATGTGGAAGAAAAATCAAGACAATTTAGGAGGTACATCCATGACACATGTGGACCTAGAAACCAGAGACTAAATCCCAGATATTGAGGAGTCTAATAGAGCTAAAGCTTCCACATACATGCAAATTGTCAACTATATTGGAATATTAAGACTAATGGGAAGAGTCCTCAATACAAGGTTGATACTCAATAGGAAATCATCATCTGCATGGAAGATCTAATGGAGAAAGTGGATAAAATCTATAGGGAAATCACAATTCTGACCAAAAGAATGACAAGCATGAACCCCTCCACATTAGACTCAAATGGAGAGCCTTGGCCACCAATTCCAGAGGATACCCCTGCAGAATGAAAGGATACAAGGCACCTGTTCATACTAGGAGCATAAATTCCATTAGTTTTGCTATGATTTCTAGTTTATTTCATGTTTTCTATGTAGCACTACTTGTAATTTTTTTCTATTAGTTCCTTAGATTATGAACAATATGAAAATTTTCAAAATTTTGTGTCTATGTTATTGGTCTGGTTTCCTAAGAAACAGACCAATAGAGACAATCATTAATGTAAACCCATGTTTCTAAAAATAATATAAATATTTTGATATTGCAATAAAAAAATTTGATAAGCCTATTTTAACTCACATCTAGTTTAATACTCAATAAGTCCATTCCTCTAACTTTATGGGAATGATGTTGAATATTAACCTTTAAAAACATAAGTTTAGCATAAGTGGTTTTTCTTAATACAGTCTCTATTACATAAGTATATTTGAATATATATCAAGGCTCTAGTGAAATGGAAAATGGTAGTTAGGCCAAAATATGGAGCATTGAGCTATCAATGATATTTATCCATTTGAAAAATCTTCCACAACAAAAACATTACAAAGACTCACAAATTTTTAATGTATTTCACAAAAGGTAATTATCCAAAAACTCATTCACCCTCTATCAATTGATTAATGTATTTACTCTATGATTAAGTGAATTACTAATGTGGTAGTAAATTGGAAAGCATTAATGTTGTCATTCCCTTTGTTGGGGAGTTGGTTAGCATGGAGGATGGAAAATGGTGTAAAGGCAAAGTTATGGATAAATCCTTGGTAAGATGTGTTTGTAATTATATACTTCCTTAGTATTTGGAAGCCTCGTTTCAATCACAACGTGTTTTTTCTATAGAAAATGCAACAATTCCACAATGTACTTGATTATGGCAACAAGGATGGAAATGAGCTAGAGTACTAGATCTAAAAGGTAAATATGCTATAGCTTGGGATGTTTTAGTCTAATGGTTACTATAGAGTGAAATAGAACTCAATGATGAGGAATATTCTTTAATTTAGTCGAGAAATATGAACTTAAGTTAATACTCGGCTAAGCTAGTGCATAAGACAATATTTCATGAGGATGAAGGAGAAGGCCAATGTTGGTAAAAACCAATTTAAAGAATAAAATTTAAACTAAAGTTTAAAATTTTTAGATGGCTAGCTCTAGCAAATAAATTTCCAACTTGGGATGCTCTGCAAAGATGAGTATGGCAATGATTTGGTATTTTGTGTATTTTTGCAAACAAGATAAAGAAACCATTGATCACGCATTGGTAAAACACTTTTATGTAAATAAGTCTAGTCAAACATTCTCTCCCTAACACAAGGATAAGTTATTGACAAGATGGTACCCTATTGGCATGTATGTGACACTAGTATAAGGATCCCTTACTAGGATCACTAAGCTTTGCCTCTAGTGGGTTTTGACCTAAATGGTTAACAAGATATGCAAGTATATTTCGTAAATGGTTAGCAAGATATGGAGCATGTCAAGATAATACAAGGATATGGGAATCTAGTGGTGTGTTATATCGGTTTGACAATCATAACCTTGACTTTAAGGCTAGAATGCATGCATCAACAAATAAATCTTGTTAAATGAAACACAATATTGCTTCTAACAATAGTAGTCATTGATAAAGATATATCACAAATCCAAATCTTTGGAGATTCTAGGTCAATCATTGAGTGAGTGAAAGGTAATATCAATTTCCAACATTTGTTTCTTAAATGTTTATTTTCCCCAGTGAAGTTAATGGAAAACATTTCATCACTTTCTATTCCCATATATATCTAGAGCTCCATGATAAAGCATATGAATGGTCAAAGAAACCAACGCATATGTCTATAGATGACATGGTAATTATATAGAATGTCAGTGTTGTTTTCCAACATTATTGCATCCACAAAATTATTAATGTCCATAAGGCATCCACTATGTTTAAGTATGGAAATTTTGGTTTCATGATCATTTGTTTATTAGAAATGTAATATTTTCATTTATTCCAATATTTCCCTCCAAAGATATATATATATATATATATATATCCTCAAGTATTCCTCCCCATCTAGTGTGGGGAAATATATATTTTATGAACATGGCAATATTTTGTTTTATAGAAACATGGCATTTTTATTATGAAACACACATACACATATGATGGTGAGGATGGGGGGGGGAAGAAATATGTATTTTAAATATATATATTCCTACCCATCCCTGCCCTCTATATTATAAGGTGGGGTTTTGGTTGGGGAGGGGGGGTATAAAATTAAAATTCATATTTCTTCCCACCCCCATCCTCACCTTCATGTGTGTGTATGTGTTCCCTAATCAAAATTTCATGTTTCTATAAAAGTAAAATTTCATGTTTCTATAAAATATTGTCATTTTCATAAAATATATATTTCCCCACACCCACCCTCATGTGTGTTTTTATTCCCGAGGAAAGAAATCAACCTCCCTCTTAGCTCGAGGGCTAGAGTGAGGATGTTGGTACCATGCCAACCCATAGGTATACTCACTTAAGATATCATAAGGGTTGAAGCCAATAAAAAAATTCATAGTCACAAAGCCATTACAACAATAACTATCAAGGCATTATAGCTCATCATGTTACTAGTGGGGATTTGACTCTAGGTGGGGAAGATAACAACCATTCTACCCAACCACTCGAGATAACCCCAATTGAAATATTATTATATTTTATTATAATATATATATATATATATATATATTATAATATATATATATATATATATATATATATATAGTATAATATATATATATAAGTTCCTTGATAATAATTCCATGTTCATATGAAATACAACAATGTTAAATTGACAAATTATGGAAATTGTGTGGAGATGATGGCTCTGTCTCTATATATAATCTTGTTTAACATAAAATTATCACAATGAAAATATCAATCTTT
Source organism: Pinus taeda (assembly GCA_000404065.3). Lineage (NCBI taxonomy): Eukaryota > Viridiplantae > Streptophyta > Pinopsida > Pinales > Pinaceae > Pinus > Pinus taeda. The sequence continues at coordinate 146,209 of APFE031525642.1, read as the reverse complement.
AACATCAAAATAATACTTAAATATATCAAAAATAATTTTTTACATGGTTTAATAGTGTAGCTAAATACTATGTAGTCTGCCACAGTTCCATTGATGGGTTTATAAAAGCTATAAAGTCAAGATGAGGTCAACTACAAATCCTAAAATAGACCACCATTAGACTTCATACTTGAGTTAAAAATCTATTTTTCAATGCAACTTCTCAAGGAATGTTCCTTTAGCTACTTACGTAAATATATTTAACCACTAAAATGCAACAAATGACTAGACCTAGTGTAATTAGAAATTTGTCCCTTTGAGGAAGACTAACCTTGATTAAATTGCTTTCAAGGCAATTGCACTATAGTGTACTAGATCTCTATGTAAATGAATCCCAAAACCAATCATAAATGGAATGAGGAATATGTGCTTTAAATTGACATGGGAAGGGAGAAAGAAAGGAATCTCATTCATTAAGTAGAAAAATCTAACCAAACCAAAGTTCAACGGTGGATGGGGTCTCTTAAACTCATATGTGTTTGGCAAGGCATCAGGAACAAAGAACCTGATTTCACAAAAGAGCATTGCAAAACTTCCAGAAATACATACAACCATAATCAATGGAAGCCTAGATTAGACACCCTATGAAATGATACCAAAATGGCTCTATTTTATAAAAGGGTCTTATCAATTATTTTCCCCTAGTGGGAAGTGTCTTATGCTAAAGGATAGAAATAAGAGGAAGATAAGATTTGGTCTTAGCCCCTAGGTTGGATGGAAGGGTGTATGCAAATATAAAAGTACCTTAGAACAACAGTTCCACAAAAAGGATGGTCCTTGAAAATTTCTGATATCATAGGGAAGAAATTTACAGGACTCATGATGAAAATCTCAGTGCAAACATTTGGACTTCAAGGAAGATAGGGAAATGAATGAAAAAGATTAAAATGGGCATTAGTAAAGGGATATTTCAATCTAAGAGATGAAGATGAACTAGTGTGGACAACTAATCCTCTAGAGGATACTCCACTACAAAATTGGGTTACTTTGTACCCTATCCACATGGAGATGAGGAAGGGCCAAGATGGTGGTGATTATGAATTTGGAAATTAAAATCACTTCTAAAGACAAGGTCCTTTATATGGCTTGTACTCACATATAAAATAATGGTATAGGATAACTTGAAAAGGATATTATGGTGTGGTAATGAATTTGGAAATTAAAAGCACCTCCAAAGAAAATGACCTTTTTGTGGCTTGCACTAACAAATAAAACAATGGTATAGGCTAACTTTCGGAGGAGATAAGGGTGTGGTCATAGTATGCTTTTTTCATAGAGAAAAGGAAGAAGGCATAAACCGTATTTTCATCGAATGCCACTTCTCCAATCAGTGTGTGATTTTCTCACTACTTAACAAGAATAAAAGGGAGTTGCACTGCTAAAAATTCTTGAGGGAGCCTTATAACACTGGATAGATGTTAAAGAGGTAGATGAACATTCATTTGTTCTAGCATTGGTATTTTTGACAATTTGGATCACGGGGAACATAACAATATTTCAATATATTTCCCTATCTATCATGCAAAGTTTCATATGATCAAATACACTTGTGATGGATTTCTTAGGGCTAAATGATTAAGAAGTATAATGATTTTCTTAGGACTAAAAGATAAAGAAGAAACAAAGGCAACACATAGAGGCATCCATGGGAAACATATATCCTTGGGGGTTTTTGATGGGGTCTTCAAGGGTAGTTTAGATCATGTGGAGAATGTCAGCATTTATACTTCTCAAATACTCACTGGGTTTCTATTCTTTGTGGATAGTGTTGGAAAATCCAATGTGGCAACTATTAATTCAAATTTTCCTTAACCTTAATATTTTCTTGTGAAATTTACTTATATTCTAGTGTTTTATTTATTAGATATTTTTCATCAAACAAATATCAAGAGAAGAATAGTAAAAAAAATGGACACAGAAATTAGTTTCCAAGACAGGGAAAAATCCCTCTAAGGGGAAAACCCAAAAAATCTCTTATCTTCTTATAGAATCTGCTTCAAAAGAGACAATCAAGACCCAAACCCTAGACCAAGTCATCTTTTAAGTAGCAAGTTATCCCTCCAAGAATCCCTTACACGTAGATCATATCAACAAGGCTTTATCATGTATTATCTAGCTTCTAATTGAAAATTCAATCCCCAACTTCAACCCTGTAGTTGTTGCAGAAAACCCTAAGACAGTTCTTCAAGAGATCATCCTTTGAGCAAGAAAATACTTCTCAATTTCAACGAAGTAAAAAAAAATATTCTCTCTTCCAGCAACTTGATATGGCAACTCGATCTTCTACAATTCATACCTACAATTTCGGCCTTCCTTGAAGCTTCAAAAACCCTATATTTTGCATGTATGAGAGAGATAGAGCCCAAAAACAGAATTTCCTTCTTCTTCTTCGATTCTCCTTGTCTTTTAGACCTTTTCTCTTCCTTTCTTGCTTCTCCCAGCTTCATATCAAACTTATTCTTGAGAAATAAAACTTGTGTGTGTGAGTGTGTCAAATGAGGTTGAATTTGCTTCTATATATAGCCTTTCCAAGGGGTCGAATTCTCTCTTTTAGGCCAACTTGTAGCTGCCAAGGTTGACTTGTACTTTGCAGGTTTCCAGGACTTTCTAGACTAATTATAAATTCTTTTACAAGATAAATATTTCCTGAAAGGTTATTATAATCATGATGTTGACTCTCTTGACTCATGACAATAGATCTTGTGACCTAACAAACCCTAGAAGCATGAAGAACATGCTTTTACCTAGAAGACCATCAATAAGAAGCATGAAACCCATGCTTTAAATTAATAATTTTTTCTTTTTTCTTTTGTTTGTTTACATAAGATACATATTAAAATGATTACAATAACAATTATGAAGATTAAAACTAGTTACATTTCCAACACCCCCTCTTAAGTAGGGAGGTATTCATAATTGTACAACATCATTCTCATACTAAAGAGTTCTCATAAAAAGAGTCAGATTCATAAGCCAATTGTAAGCATCAACATTCTAACCAACATTTTCATTGAGGCCTAACTTGGCAAGTGCAACTTCATTCAAGATCATTATGATGGGAGACTTTATGTGTGATACTCCACTACCTCTAAGGAAAGCACCCCATTTGGATGTTCACTAGGTATGTCCTTTTTAGGACTATTTTTATCGTGTATTCCCAATTCTCAAAGAATATTGGCCCTCTACGACCACTCTTATCTTCGATACATGACTTATCCTCGAAGAGTGCTAGTATCTTTCCTTTCTTGGATTGTCTATCCTCAAGGAAACCACATATGTTTATCCAATCCTCCACCATTCTCTCTCCATGCCTTCACTTAGACTTACGGTTGTTAGTCATGGTCAAGTGCATGACCCATGAAGAAGAGAATGCAGATGTGATGTTCATCATCACACCCTCTTAACCAGAGAGGACATCCCCATTCCCTCTTTATTAAGGAATATATTCTTTCTCCTTTTTAAGGAGACTCCTTTACTCCCTCTCAAATCTAGAGAAGATTCCTGACTTCTTTCCAATATGAGAAGTCATGAAAACAATATTTTTAGCTTGTTTTCATAATAATATCAGCTACTTGTTCTTTCTAGAGATAGTTGCATGGGTCCCTCTCTCCCGAGCTTTCTTCTTTCCTAGCTATCATAGAGCCATCTTCTTCTTTTTTTATTTTGTGATAGGATAAATCTCAGATATCATTTTGGGATTCAACTGCATTAAGTAAGTCATTCACGTATTACCATTTCCATGAGAGGTATTCGTAACTGACTAATTTCTCATGATAATCGAATAGTTCACTTAGAACTCATTGCATCGGGTGATGCTCATAGGGGTGAAGAAGTGGGATTGAAACTAGTGAAATGAATCAGATAGCATCAATCATCACTTTCGGGGCTTGCACCCAGTAACTAGGACTTCCCGGGAGGTTACCCATCCCAGATTGCCTCTAGCTCAAGCGCGCTTAACTGTGGAGTTTTCCCCACAATCAAGCCCACTTAGCTTGCTACCACATTTGCAAAACCTTAGCAAGTATTGTGTCTCATGAGCCATTCAAGTAGAGATCCCTTCACTCTTTTTGAATTTAATTATTAGGGGGTTTACACAGTGCATTATATTAGATATCATTTTGGGATTCAACTGTGTTACGTAAGTCATTCACATCTGACCATTTCCATGAAAGGTAGTCGTAACTGACTAATTTCTCATGATTTTTGAATAGTTCACTTAGCACTCATTGCATCGAGTGATGCTCACAGGGGTGAAGAAGTGGGATTGAAACTAGTGAAATGAATCACATAGCGTCAATCATCACTTCCGGGGCTTGCACCCGGTAACTAGGACTTCCCGGGAGGTCACCCATCCCAGATCGCCTCTAGCTCAAGCATGCTTAACTGTGGAGTTTTCCCCACTATCAAGCCCACTTAGCTTGCTACCCCATTTGCAAAACCTTAGCAAGTATTGTGCCTCATACGTGAATGACTTACTTAATGCATTTGAATCCTAAAATGATATCTAATATAATGCACTGCGTAAACCCCCTAATACTTAAATTCAAAAAGAGTGAAGGGATCTCTACTTGAATGGCTCATGAGGCACAATACTTTCTAAGGTTTTGAAAATGGGGTAGCAATCTAAGTGGGCTTGATTGTGGGGAAAACTCCACAGTTAAACACACTTGAGCTAGAGGCGATCTGGGATGGGTGACCTCCCGGGAAGTCCTAGTTACCGGGTGCAAGCCCCGGAAGTGATGATTGATGCTATGTGATTCATTTCACTAGTTTCAATCCCACTTCTTCACCCCTATGAGCATCACCCGATGTAATGAGTGTTAAGTGAACTATTTAAAAATCATGATAAATTAGTCAGTTATGACTACCTCTCATGGAAATGGTCATACGTGAATGACTTACTTAACGCAGTTGAATCCCAAAACGATATCTAATATAATGCACTACGTAAACACCCTAATACTTAGGATTAATCTTGCACATCACTTTCATCTTGCCATTATTAATGAAGGCATTATATTGATCCTTACCAATCTTCAAGCTCATCATAGTTCCTTCATGAAAGTGATCTTCTTTAGCTTCAGGTTATCTTCTTGCACTGCTACCTTTCAGTACCAAGATGATGATGCAAACATATTGACTACATGATTGCCAAAACCATATATTCAATCCATACTGTTAACTTTCCTCAACTAAACACATCATTTATTCCTGCAATATCCTTTCAGGGAGCAAAACAATATGTTAACCAAATAACCAAAAAGAAACATTAATATTAGACTTACCTCGTCATGATGACATTCTCATCAAAACATAAACATCCTCATGGTCCATGTTCACAAGATTATTCCTTCATGCATCAAAGTTCCCAAGGATCAAACTTTATTACCAAGTTACAATATTCTTTCAAAAATTATATTAGATGTTGATTACCATTCTATATATTCTAGTGAGAAAGTATTTAATCCTTTTGTTCATTCTAGTGTAAGTCATTTTCATCTTTTAGGCATCATACACCCAAATGGAAGATTCACCATGCATGATTTATGATCAACCTCTTTTACAGGATTAAGTACATATGAATCCTACCCAAGAGTTACTTTAAATGTGCATTCCTAATCTTTCATACACTCATTTAGCTATTTACTCTGCAACTTGACCAACTGCACTTCTTCATCCTTTTAAGGGTAATGATTACATACTATATGAAATATATATTGTCTTTGTCATAATGTTTCTCCCAAGAACTTTCCAAAATGATAGTTCTTATAGGATCGTGATGATCCACCTTAGCAAAATAACCACCTCTAACATAATGTTAGAGAATGCCTAGATGAACAATAATATGCAAAATGGTCCAATATTCTCAGTTTTGAAAGACTAGATGATTCCTACAAAGAAACTCAATCATGTAGACTCTAAATCTACTACTATCACATGCTACTATCTATGATTCCATGCTCTTACAAAAATACTTAAACATCAATGGATGTTATTCTAAATTAAAGACAAACTTCATAAAGAACCTGACAGAGAGGATGCCTTCTTCAATACTACAAATATTTGACATCTTCTTTCTTTGGCTTCTTCTCAAGTTCTCATATCTCCTTAGTTGTGTGAGCTTCACTTCTTTCCTTTCTTTTGTTTTTTTCCTTGTTTTCACATTCCCTCTTTAAGTGTCCAAATTCATTGTAGTAAAAGCATTGAATCTTGGACATATCTCGCTTCTTTTTGGACTTTCCAAACTTTCCCTTATTCAACTTCTTAATTCTTGCAATAAAGGCTTTAGATTGTTCATTTGATTCAATGTCATCTCTTTCCTTGATCCTAGTCTCTTCCAAGATGCATTGAGCCCACAACTCATAAAAAGGAGTAGAGTCTTTCTTAGAGTAGATAATTCTAGTTGCAAAACTACTCGATTCTAGTGGCAAGGTATTCAACACACAAACAGTCATTTCAGAATCATAAATTATTTCCCCAAGTTCATACAATTGATATCTTATCTGTAAAACCTTCATCAAATAGGAGGCCATGTCTTCATCCTTTGATTTATTTATTTTGTATTAATTGGTTTCTCAAAAAATTCTTTTGTCTTGATGTGCTTACAGAGTACAGGTTTACTAGATTATCATACATAGCCTTAGAATTCTTCAAATTGGAAACAAATGGATCAAGTTTCTCCTTAATGGATTCAAGAATGAATCTTTGTGCCCTCACCTCTCCTTTCTTGTATTTTGATAGCTCTTGATTCTTGTCTTTGTTAGGTTCAGTAACTTCATTGAGAACATATTCCATTATTTCATGTTCTGTAAGTGACATATCAATCATTTTCTTCCATACTAGGAAATTTTTTAAGCCAATTAGCTTATCTCTTTCCTTGCAGAAAGAACCCATATGACCTTTAGATTCAGACATAGAGCAACAATATGATACTTACTTGTCAACAAAAATTCTTCTCTTCTTTGATGATGTCCCCAACTATCTTGATGCTTTCAAGATCTTCAAGGAGACTTCAATGATGACCTAGAAACATGTCTTCTAGGATTTCTTCAACAATGATGTCCTCAATCAAATTTAAAAGAGTGAATGATGATATCAATATCCCTTGATTCTTTCTCTTCTTCAAGATGATGGACTAGATAATGTTCAACAAACATTTGTCCTTTCTTCTTTTAATGAGACCTTGATGATGAGGTCTTCTTCAACAAAAACTTGATGTGGAGACCCTCCTTCTAGATAAATAGGTCTTCTTCTTCTTCCTTGCAAATTATTCCCCTTGGTAATAAAACCTTTATTATGTCCACAAGTTGATCCTTCTAATTGCCTTCATATTCACCTTAGCTTTGATTCCATGTTGGAAAATGCAATGTGGCAGCTATTAATTTGAATTTTCCTTAACCTTAATATTTTCTTGTGAACTCTACTTATCTTCTAGTGTTTTATTTATTAGATATTTTTCATCAAACAAATATGAATAGAAAAATAGTAAAGGAAATGGAAACAGAAATTAGGCTCCAAGTTGTTGAGCAATCAAGGCATGTAGATATTAGGGTTTGATTCCTCTTTTCTTGATAATTATTTTTTATGTGTGTTGGCTTATTTGATTTCTTTATTATGTTACCTTTCATCAAGAAATGACCAAATAAATAGGGCATGAACATCACAAGAAAAAGGAACAAAATATAAAGGCACTCAGCCAAAGCAAAACCCTTATCAAGGGGAAAACCCAGTCAAATTCTTCCACTAGTAGATTCAAATGAGACAATCCAAGACTCTTTTGAAGTAGATTATGAACTCCTCCAATCACCAAGTCGGCCCTTCCCTTCAAGTAAATGAACTCTACCAAACTCTCCAAGTGTCAGCTTCTCAAATATAGCTTCAATCTAGAATTCTGGCCCCTACAAATTGCCTAGAAACCCTTGAAAACTCGCACATGTGAGAGAGAGATGCTCCAAATTTTGATTTTGTTTCTTCCTTGAATTAGGTCTTATTTTCTGCAATTCGCTCTTATATTTTTGTCCTCTTTATCTTGTAGATCTAACTTGTTGAGTGTGTTAAAATGAGTCGAATTCCTTTTCTATTTATATTTCTTTTGTTGGGTCGAATAACCCTAATCTGGACTGACTTCATCAAGGTGGGGCCAACTTGGCAAGGAGGTGAAAAATGACACTTTTGACTCAAAAATAATTTTATTTACATGATACAAATGTCCAGTAAGGGTCTAATAAATGTGACAATGACTCTTATGACTCAAGACAAAACCTACAAGCCTTCAATGGAGGCTATGACCTAGAAAATAAATGAAAGAGCATGAAACCCCTGCTTCAAAATATTTTTTCTTTTACAATATTTTTTTAATTATTATAACTCAAATACAATTATGAAGACTGATACTAATTACATTCTTCAACACTCCCTCTTAACTAGGGAGGTATTCATGATTACATATATACAAAGGTACACGGATGATCTCAAAATGATATGAAGAGTCACAGCACACGCATTGCTACAAATTAGATACTTGAACAAGTTATCTAACCAGATTGGACTAAGGTGTGTTCCAAGTTTTAGCTACTATAGGTACCATCAAGGTTCAGCTTTAACACCAACCTAGGAATCTAGGTATCGTATCCAATGTCAAATCTCCACAAAACCAATGATACCATCCCTACTTCGAGAGATATATATCATCACTGGTCGGCCATATGTCCTCCCAATCATCTTGTTGCCCCAAGATGCTTCATCTCTCCCTATATACTAAATATGTGATGCCTACTAGTCCAAGAATTCTTATGAAATATACAAACTTCTTATTTGGAAGAGATTTCGTCAACTAGTCAACTACTTGTTCATCAGTCGAAATGTATTGTAGCTTTACCACCCCATCCTGCACAAAAATTCTAATATAGTGGTACTTGTTATTCATATTTTTTTTCTTGGCATGGAACATGTGGTATTTTAACATATTGATGTTTATTCGATTATCACAATTTATAATTGTATGATCTAATGATCCTTGAAACAAATATGAGAGAAGCTTTCTTAACCAAATTGCTTTTTTTCCTACTTCACATGCAGCAATATATTCAACTTCAACACTACTCAAATCAATTGTATCTTGTTTTATACTCATCCAAGAAATCATTGTGGATCCCAAACTGAAACAACTACCAGTAGTGATTCTTCCATTTGTCACTTTGCCACCCCAATCAGAATCAGTAAAACCTATCAATCAAATCTCCTTCCCATGATATTTTAGGCAGTGATGAATATTTCCATGTAGGTATCTCAAAATGTGCTTTGTAGCTATCCAATGATCATGACGAGGTTCCATCTAAAATTTACTTATAACATTTACAGCATAGCAGATATCAAGTCTAGTGTTCACCAAGTACATCAAGGAGCTAACCATCTTTTGGTAACTGATGGGATCAAAAAGACTTGAATCGAAACTTCTTAACCTTTCGAGATTTATAATCATGGGAGTTGCCATAGGCTTGGAATCCATCATACCAAACTTTTGTAACATCCTAATTATGTACTTTCCTTGACCAACATATATCTCACCAGGTTTCCACCAAAATTCCAACCCCAAGTAGTAATGCATAAGTCCTATATATTTCATTTCAAATTCAGCTACAAGAATCTTCTTAGTTCTAGAATTATACACTCCAAACCTATATCAAATAAATCATCTACATATAGAAGTATGATGACTAGTTCATTATTCACTATCTTGGTGTAGAGGTTTTCATTCTACAAAACTTTTGACCAAGACAATCCTTAGAAAATAGGCATCATTCTTGCGTACCAAGCCTTAGGAGATTGCTTCAAGCCATATAGAGCTTTCTTTAATATGTAACCATGATTTTCCCTACTATTTATCTCAAAATCTTGTGGTTGTTCAATGTCTAACTTCTTCATATATGGTTCCATTTAGGAAGGTTTTTTTGACATCCATTTGATGGATATTCCATCCCATAGTGGTTGCTAAAGAAACGAAAGATCTAATAGTAGTGTACCTGGTAGTAGGAGCAAACGTTTCTTCATATTCTATTCCTTCCTTTTGAGAGAAACCCCTTGCAACAAATATCGCTTTGTATTTTCTATGCTTCCATTAACGACATGTTTGAACTTGTAAATCCATTTGGAAGTGACAACAGATTTGTCACTAGGTCTAGGAACAATTTCCAAAACCCCATTCTTCATGACAGATTGATATTATTCATACTTTTCTTTCTTCCATTCTTCTTAATGAGCGGTTTCTTCAAATGTAGTTGGTTCTACTTCAATTAACTTCGTCATGTATGATGCATATCCTGAGTATCTTTTAGGCTTATTTCTTTCTCCAAATGTGTCATGTGTTGTTTTATGTCCTTCTGCTTCTTCAAGTGTAGCTCTCAACCAAGTTGATCTATTCTTTGCTTTGGGAAAGGTAGTAGATTGAATAGGTCCACTTCTTCTTCTTGATTTGTGGCTGACCTGTCATTTTTATCTTCTCCTTCAAATAGTGGTGCATCTTCTTCGTCAGATTCAATAGGTATATCCTTAGAGCTTTTGTAGGCATGATTTTCGTCAAATATGACATCCCTACTAACTTCAATTCGCCTTTATTCTTCAATGTAAATCCTATAATCCTTTGATGAAAGGTTATAACCAATGAATATACCTTTTATACTTGTAGACTCTAGCTTCTTTCGCTTGTCTTTTGGAATGTATATATGCAAGGCATCCAAACATTTTGACACGTTCTACAAAAGGCTTCCTTCCTAAGAATTCTTCTTCCGGTGTCATAATATGAAGGATTCTATGAGGAATTCTATTTTGTAGGTTTATTGTTGTCATAGTTGCTTCTCTCCATGAGATTTTGGTAGGTCTTGATCAAATATCATGGTCCTTATGCATTCCTCAATGGTTCTACTCCATTTTGTTCGGGATTGAAGGGAACTATCAGCTCCCTCTTAATCTCTACTTATTTGCAATAACCTATAAGTTCCTTACAAGTATATTCACCCCCATTTTCGGATCTAAGAGACTTTATCTTTCTTTAAGTTAGGGTTTCTACTTCAAATCTAAATTCCTTGAACTTTTCAAATACTTCATCCTTTGTTTTTAGAATATAGAGTCATGTCTTTTTAGATTGATCATAAATGAAGGTCACATAGTATAGATGGCCTCCAAGATATTTATTGGACATGGGTCCACATACATCGAAATGAATGAGGTCTATTATTTCTTTGTACCTTGTGTCACTACTAGTAAAATGTTTCCTAGTATTCTTTCCCAAATCACATCCCTTTCAAACTCCTTCATGGTTTTCCTTAATATTGGGGATGCCCTCCACCATTTGACTTAGAGAGGGAAGTATTGTGTATTAAATATGTCCATATATTCTATGCCAAATCTTGATGGGACTAATTTCCATGTGAACAAGGGTTTGAGGGGATGGTGTAGTAACTCTATATAATCTTCCTTCACGAATCCTAATAACCCTTTCTTTTTCAAAACTTGAATCATTTCCCCAAACAAAAACTTTATCATCTACAAAAGAAACCCTATCTCCTTTATTTTCTAAACAATAAATGGAAAGTAAATTCTTTTTCAAACCTAGGACATAGAGATTGTTGTTGAGATGTATCTTTCCTCCAGCTTCTAGATCCAAAGATGTACATCCAAGACTTTTTACTTCATAGCTATTGTTGTCTCCAAGCTCTACTAAATGAGATTATGATCCTCTTGGTAGAGTTTGAAGTTGTCCACTTTCTCCTATCATGTGCCTTGAGTCTCCACTATCAATAATCCAAGCATTGTCAGCATTAAGGGTACCTATAAGTGCAACCAAGGATCATTCGCTCTTGACTCTTCTAGTAAGATTGTAGATGATCCTTCCAACAAAGCTTCCTCCAATTTTCAAGAGATTGAGTCCCATCTTAAAATAGATTTCCATTGAGAGAGTGATATTTTCTTCTAAGATTTCCTTTCCTTCCTTCAAATGATAGCCAACAGAGTGATCTTCAAATAGCCCTTCCTTCACCTTAGCTCTGATACCATGTTGAGAAATCAAGAAGTAGATATTAGGGTTTGATTCCTCTTTTCTTGGTAATTGCTTGTGATGTGTGTTAGCTTATTTTATTTCTTTATTATGTTATATTTCATCAAACATTTACCAAACCAAAAGTGCATGAAGATCACAAGAGCAAGGAACACAAGTTATAGGCATTTAGCCAGGGAAAAACACCTATCAAGGGGATAACCCAGTCAAACTCTTCCACTAGTAGATTCAAATGAGAAAATTTGAGACCCTTTTGACCTAGACAAATACCTCCTCCAATCACCAATTCAGTCCTTCCTTCAAGTAAATGAAATTTTCCAAAGTCTCCATGTGTCATCTTCTCAAATGCATCTTCAATATAGAATTTCAACCCCCCAATTACAGAATTTTTGACCTGCAACTACTTCAGAAATTTTGGTCCTTGCAACTTGTGTAGAAACCCTAGAAACCCCGCACGCGTGAGAGAGAGAGAGATGCTACAAACTTAGATTTTGCTTCTTCCTTGGAATTAGGCCTTCTTTTCGACAATTTTCTCTTCTTTTTTTGTCCTCTTTCTCTGGTAGATTGAACTTGTTGAGTGTGTGTCAAATGAGTTGAATTCTTGTTTTATTTATATTGCTTCTGATGGGTCAAATGGACCTAATCTGGGTCGACTTCATCAAGGTAGGGCCAAATTTGTGAGGAGATGACAAATGACACTTTTGACTCAAAAATAATTTTCTTTACATGATACAAATGCCTAAGAAGGGTCTAATAAATGTGACAATGACTCTTACGACTCAAGACGAAACCTAGAAGCCTTCAATGGAGGCTATGACGTAGAAAATAAATGAAAGAGCATGAAACCCGTGCTTCAAAATTCATTTTTCTTTTACAATGGAATTCTTTTTTATATATTATGACTCAAATCAATTATGAAGATTGTTACTAGTTACATTCTTCAACAGAAGCCAAGGAAAAACCCCTCCAAGGGGAAAACCTAGAAAATATCTTCTCTTGTTATAAAATATGATTCAAATGACACAATCAAAACGCAAACCCTAGACTAGTTCCTTCTCCAAGTATCAATTCAACCCTCCAAGAAAACATTCCAAGTAGATCAGATCAACAAAGTTTGATCCTGTATCAACCAACTTCTTATTGTAACTTCAATCCCAGCTTTAACCTTGCGACTTCGATGTTGTAGCTATTGTTGAAAACCCTAAAACAATTTTTCAAGAGATCCTCCTTTGAGCAAGACAATATTTCTCAAGGTCAACGAAGTCAAAACAGAATATTCGATCTTCCAACAACTTGATATGGCAACTTTATCTTTTGCAATTCATTCCTACAATTTTGACATTCCTTGAAGCTTCAGAAACACTAGATTTCGCACGTGTGATAGAGATAGAGCCCATAAACAAACTTTCCTTCTTCTTCTTCAATTCTCCTCATCTTCTAGACCTTCACCCTTTCTTTCTTCTCCCAACTGTAGATCAAATTTATTCTTGAGAGATCGAGCTTGTGTGAGTGAGTGTGTCAAATGAGGTCGAAATTGCTTCTATATATAGCCTTTCCAAGGGGTCGAATTGCCTCTTTTAGGTTGACTTGTAGCTGTCAGGGCCGACTTGTACTTTGGAGGTTTCCAGGTTTTTCCAGACCCATTACCAATTCTTTTACTAGATACATCTTGTCTGAAAGAGTCTTATAATCATGATGTTGACTCTCTTGACTCATGACAATAAATTCTATGACCTAACAAACCCTAGAAGCATGAAGAACATGCTTTTACCTAGAAGACCATCAATAAGAAGCATGAAACCCATGCTTTAAATTAATAATGTGTTCTTTCTTCTTTTGTTTGTTTACATAAGATACATATTGAAATGAGTACAATAACAATTATGAAAACCAAAACTAGTTACATTTCGAACATATAACTCATCAGCACTAACAATTGGGCAAAAATCAACACTGTGCTCTTATTGTTGGCTCAAGCAAAGGATAGGAGGGGTATCCATGGGAAACATCTATGCTAGGGGGATTTTGGATTGAACCTCCAAGGGAAACTTAGGTTCATGTGGAGCATATTTCATTTATACATTTCCAATACTCATTGGGTTTCCATTCTTTTTAGATTGCACAGTGGCACTAACGACTGAGCAAAACTCAACATTGTGCTCTTACTTTTGGCTATAACAAAGGAAAAGTTTGTGGAAAAGGTCCTAGTCATGGGGGATTCTAAATTATTAGTGGAGTGAAATAATTATAGATTCATAAAATCAAATCCACTTCTTAAATGATGCCATCCAAAAAATTCATGCATTGAAGGCCACTTTCTCCAAATCTTCGTTCAAACATGTCTACAAAGAGAAAAACTCTATCATAGATGACCTAGCAAAAATCATTGTACAATCACAAGAAGGCTTGTTGGTTTGGACAGAACATGAAGGAGGTGAGGTCACTCCCCTCACCTACAGGTAGATTCATATCAAATAATATGCTCCATTTTGCACCCCCCAGGTTGGGCGTTGTTTCTCTGAAATATTTTTTTTTAATGACCACATGGAAGCATGCCAAGATGTTGATGTGTAAATGCCCAAGCCATTATAAGAGTATTTTAAAGTCCTTCTAGGAAGGAGATATTTTTTATGCTTCATGAAAAGTCATTTAAGATTATTACATAATATACTATTAGCTATTTCTACTTGAAATAAATAATGTCTTTTTGTGAGGAAAACAAAATCCTCAACATTGATATCTACACACACACAATGTTTAACTTTTCCCAACCAATATTGGTTCACTAGTAACAAAGTGTTAATTTGTACACTGGGGATCCATTCTTGTGCTTTGAATGAGTTTCAAAAATATGAGATTCAATAAGAGGTCAAGTGCATCTCTTAGAACAAATACCCATCAGAGTTCGCATTTAAGTCCCATCTTTGTAGTGCAACTCCTTAAGGCACATTTCTTGAGATATATATACATAATTGTATTTAACTACTAAAAACACAACTAATGAGACAATTAAACAGGTGCAAGATTCAAATGTTAATAAACCACCATGTTACACTCACCAAATAACAAAAACATTATCAATCATATCCAAATATTGATAACTAACTAGTAACATTAATATCGATTACCAACCAAAACATCAAAGTATTGGAAAACTTAAAGCTACAAAACTACAATTTCGTAAGTGGAAAAGTATATAAGAATAGCTACAAGAGCAGGAGATGTAGCTAGAGATTTGAATCAAGTATACCTAAGTTATATAAAAATATTGATGAAATATTTCATCTTCCTACAAAGTGTCATTAGTAACGATATTTTCAAACTAAATATGAAGTACATCATTTATAAGAACATCAACATCATCTTGAATCACTAGAACATATTTTTGTTTGGGCCAAGGGAAGGGAGGACCAATATACCCAATGATCGATCAATACAACTTTGATTTTCTTCAGAAAGGGACCTTGTGTAAACTAAAAAAATCAAACACCAACCATCATTATCATACTTTCACATAATTTAATTTACACTACACCCATGATGTTGTTGAAATTCTACTTTAGATATATCATCTTGTGGAGTAGACTAAACTCCAGGGTTTGATATGGTCTCAAATTGTTTCTTTTAATTAGATGGAATTCCATCAATAAATTGCTCAAATCCTCATCAAAACCCATCTAAATATAGACCCACACATAAAAAGTTTAAGCATGTATGGTGGAGATGGAGATGGTGCATCAATGTTGGCAATTCATCTTCCGAGGTGGTGCACCCCATACCATGAGGAGGGAGCCATACTAACTTCCCTACCCACTTTACGCAATCTCAATAACTTGAAGGTCACCATCAACACCAAACTTCATATAGTGTTTGTGATCACTATGAAAGGTGGCATAGTTGGCGACCACCTCCTCCTCAAAACAACAAGTTTCTTTGTCTCACTTTAGATATCAAAAAAATTAACAACAATTAGGGGCCTATTGTCGCTAATATTGGGTAATATCCCCAATTTTGATTTTTCATTTGAGGGGATTAATGAATTTTATTGGGGAGGTGCTAAGCATAGCACAACTTTGTAATTTCGGCATTGGAGACATTTTCGGCGTATTGGACTTGGGAGAAATAGAAAATTACAGCTCTATTGGAATGTGGGGGCCACAAGAGAAGGAAATTTGACCCAATGGAGAAATTCTCACTAGTGATAAGAAAGATAGAAAGGAAGGGATGTGAATTAGTGGAAGGTGGGGAACACCAACTGATAGAAGGCCAACAATTATAAATAGAGCTTGGAGGCCTCCATTTGGTACTTTTGATCATTTGACAATTTAACATTAGTTCTCTTGAGTTTCTTAGCCAAGACAACCATTTTTTTTAGCACGATGAATTCTTAAGTGGAAATTCCACCTTCATTTCACAGAACTTCGAGTGTCTCCCTAGTGAGGAAATTGGGGAGATCAGTTCAGAGTTTCCATTGGGCACATTTTTTGAAGAATGTAACTAGGTTGAGTATTCATAATTGTACTTGAGTCATGATGAAATATATTTATCAAAATTTTATTATTAATAAAATTGACTTATTAAATCATCAGTTTCATGCTTGGGTCAATTGTTTTAGGTCAAAGCCTCCATTGCAAGCTTCTAGGGTTTATCTCAAGTGTCCTTGTCCATGTCATAATGTAAAGAACCATTCTTGGGAAATTTTTGTCAAAGAAGAAATTTATTTTATTGTATTTTAGGTTTGCCAGACCTCCTCCACCAAGTCGGCCTAAAACTTGGTAGTAAGATCAATATATAAAGTTAGCAACTCGACTCATTTGACACTCTCTCCACATGTTCGATCTGCAATTACTGGGCCAAGAAAAAGTGTGAAAATCAAAGGAGAAGAAAAAGAAAAAGAAGGATAGAAAAGAAGGAGGGCTCTCTTAAGCATAAAAGTATAAATTTTCCCTCTCTTTCTCACACATGTGAAAGTTTACAACTCCTAGAAGGAGGCCGAAATTCTGCAGTAACTGGGAGGCTAAAATTCTGCTACAAGGGGTTGAAATTCTACAACTGGGAAGTCAAATTGTTGGATTGTTGTTGGATTGAAGCTCATAGATAAGAAGATACAGCATCTTGGAAGGCTAACTTGGTGAAAGAAAAAGGTTTATTGTTCTACAGTCTTGGTACATCTCAATTTGAATTACTGGAGGAAGAGTTCTTGATTGGGTTTTCCCCTATATATGGGATTTAGCCCTAGTTGTCCACCTACATCTGGTGTCCCTGATATTCATATTTTGGTTTTGATAATTTATTGATGAAACAAATATAAAATAAGAACACAAGAAATTTAATAAGAAGATAAGAATATCACAAGTAATTATCACCATAAGAAAATATTTCTACCTTTCTGGTTTTCTAACATGGTATTATAGCTAAGGTGAAGAAGAAGGAAAAAGATAGGTAGAAGATCTATTGAGGAACGGAGATCAAAGGAAGGTCATTAAGGAAAAGGGATCATATAAAGAGACAAGCCAACTATCTACAGGAACTACGAAAAACTCAATGAAGGGAGAAAAAATTAGAAGGGGCCTCCAACTATAGGGCCTGAAAAAGAGAATAAACCTGATTCTCGAAAAAAACAAAGTTTTAGATCTTGTTCAAGGAAAAGTCAAGAAGCCTACTGATGAATCAAGTGATTCAGAGAAAGCAAAGTTTAGAGAAATTGAAATCGTGGCTATGAATCTAATAGTGGATGGAGTTAAGGATAACCCTATTCCATAGATATCTAACATAAATTCTGCTAAATAAATATATGAGGCTCTCTCCAAGTCATTCACAATCAAGAACATTGGTCAAATAGAAAGCCTCAAGAATGAACTAAGAACTATTAAAATGACAAATTATGAGATTGTCTCATCATTCTTTATAAGTATATCTAGAATCAAAGATGAAATCCATGCAATAGATGAATTTGTCCCAAAAAAGGAGCTCGTAATTACTGCCCTTCTAGGATTACCAAAATTCAGGAATGCCTTTGCATCAGGACTTAACAGTTGGAAGGATACTCCAACGTTTGAACAAATGTGGAAGGAATGTAGTCAAGAAGAATTCATAATATCGTTAGTAAACAATAAGGAGGAGGATGAAGAACAAAACATCTCAAAGGCCTATTTTTCTCATCACAAGAAGAAGGGAACATTCAAGAAGTTCAAAGGACTAAATAAAAAAATGGACCTATCAAAATTCAATTGTTACAATCGCCACAAGATAGGTCATTACAAGATCCATTTTCGTGAGAATCCAAGAAATATGAAGATAAATAAGGATCAAGAAAATGTCACCGATGAAGCTCCATCTAAGAAGAACAAGACTAAATAAGAATCAAAATTCAAGGACCTATATTACTAAGTCCTCCTTTTCACATATTATTGCTTGGTCTTCTATTCTAAGTTCTGAATATCCTTTATGTTTTAATTTCTAAAATTTGTATGTCTCACATGTTGTGTTAAGACATTTTTGAATTATTTTTATAAGTTGTAGGTATCCTTCAAAGATTGGATTAAGAGGGAGCCTCCATCATTTACCAAAAGATAATTATCTTGTTCCTCGTTTCATCTTTCAATATTTATTTTCTTCCTCACATTAAGGTTTGTTTGTATTATATGCTAATTACTTGTTCTTCATGACTTTCCTTGGTAGGAAAAGCTTGAATAATGCACAAAGGCTATGGAGGAGACCTCAAAGGATAAACTTGAAGGATGAAATAAGTTCTGAAATTCCATCAGGAATTGAAGTCCTACCAGGTTTTTTATAGAACATCTCAAGGTATGTCTTAAATCATTGTTGTAAGGTTTTATTTATGAAAAAGGTATGTTCTATCTTTTTTTAAAAATTTGCTTTACATTACTGACATACTTATGCCTAGGATTTTGAATTGTAACCTATTCTTGTTAGGGTGATTAATAATTAGATTAAATCTACCCTCATTACATTATCATTCTTATGGAACCCTAAAAGGTTCTCTATGAAATCCTAACCTAAGGGTGTGTCAATATTGATTATGAAACCCTAGTCTACTTAGGGTTGATGGTGAAGTCTACAAATCTTATTTTCTTGGTGTTTAGAGTTTTGGTATAGAAACCCTAATTCTTTAGGGTTTGTTATTAATATACAATAATCCTATACCTTTAGGGTTTGGTAAATTAGGATTTATGAGCAAAACCCATGTGATGTCTATAGTGAGGTTCTAGGGATGAAATCTTAGGTGTGTATTCAACTATTTGAGCGAAACCCTAGTCTTGTCAAAATTACTATATGTCTAACTTTAATATATTTATGATTGTATCTTTGATTTACCTAGTAGGCATTGTTATGTGCTAGTGCATGATTACATTATTATATATAATCCTAGACGTAGGTAAATATGCTAACTAAATTTTTTATACTTATGAAATTTAGGGTTTGTAACATACCCTTAGTAAAGAATGATATTCTAAGACTTGATGATATTATTTAGTTTTGATGAGAAATATGGGTTTGCAAAAAACCCTAGTAGAGTCTAACATACATAATAATTGCTATTTGATTACTAATATCTAAAGGCTTTGTGTCACAAAAGGTGGAATCTAGGGTTTGCAAGATTAAGAGGCTATTATCTTGATTGAGTTGCTTTAAGTCTAATAATATGATATGGGGTTCATAAATAATCCTAGCAGAAGATTGAGGTATGTTTCTCTTACTGATCATGAACCTAACTAGGTTCAAGTATTAAATGTATAAAGTTTGAATGTTTTAATGCTTCCATTATAATGACTTGGTTTTTGGTATAGGTAACTTCATGCTTCTATATATATGTATTTTGTTGTACTAGCTATTGAAGCATTTTTAGGTACACAATCTTCAAGATACTGAAGATGTTCATATAAGCATGATGAAGGAAGATTAACTCAGTGTTGTAGGAAGGAATAAAGTTATAAAAGGTTCTATGATGTTACCAAAAAAGAAACTAGTTAATCTCCCTAAGATAAGAGGGAGCATGGTTTGAATAAAAGAATACATGTCCCCAATTGAGAGGGAGGGAATATTATGATAGATACCTTGTAGAAGAAATCGAAGAATGAATAGATCTGCAATATAATTGAAAGGAGAAGAAGGCTTCCGACAGTTTTCGTATGGTTAACTTGATGATGATATAAGCAGCGTCCAAATGAATGAAGACCCTGAAGGTTTGTGTTTACATGTATGTTTATTTTAAATTTTATTGTTTGTTGGGGCCTTCATTTTGAGTTTGCAAAGGTTTTGATTATTTTGGTTGGCCAAAGAATGAGGAGGAAATGAGTGGTGGCAACAACGGTTAGCTTGCGTGGAGGACAGCTAGACAGTAAAACAGGAATAGGCAGTTGCGGAGGGGTTGCAGCAAAGTGTCAAGGGAAGACAGAGGCAGTTGAGCGGACATGAAGGAGGAGTGGTAGTCAAGGGAAAGAATAGCCAAGCGAGAACTGGCAGTCCAAGCAACAGGGAAAATATAAAAGGAGAAATCTCGTAAGGAAGGGAGGGTTGGTTGATTAGTTTTTGATGTTAGTGTTGTGGATGGGATAGTTGGTTCCAGTAGGATAGAACTAGAATGCAGAGACATAGCTGAGAAGGACCCTTGAGTTAGAGAACAAGCCAGTGAATCTGTAAACGGGTATTCCTTATAATCATCTGCGGCAAATATCGATATTTCATGTAATGGTTTACTGTTGAATTAATATGAAGTAAAGTCCATACTGGTTTCTTAGCATAATGCATATGCTTGTTTAGATTTGGTGACGAATGGTTTCTTAGCATAATGCATATGGTTGTTTAGGATTTGGTGACCCACTTAAAATTTTGAAATGTCCTGTAAGGTTCATGCATGTAGTAGTTTCTTATTATTGGATGGTATATTGTTATCTTGATTATGTATGTGATGTTGTTTATCTATTTATCGGTTGGTGCATCCTTGATTCCATGACGAACCCTTCTTAGTTATGGTCGTGACACACCTCGAGTGAGACTCCTTACCCCTTAGGTAAGGTGAAAACGTAGTCGTTGTCTAAGGCTACAACAAACCATTTATGTTTCTCCGCGCTTGAACCCAGGGTCGTTTCCCCTGATGACTCTTTCGTGCCAACAAATGGTTCTGTTGTTGGGACCTGAAGTTACACGAACTAGTTCAGATCATTGTGTCGAAGATATTTAAGAAAGAGATTAGGGATTTGTGGAATCAAAGAATAGATCAATTTATAGCAGAGCAAGCTATCCACAGGAATCAGCCAATCGCCAGGGTAAGTGAAGGGATTTTATATGTCGAGGATGCCAATGACCAATACGAGATCTTCTAGTGCAAGTTCCCAGAAGACTTGTATAATTGGTTAAGAAGGCTGAAAGTGAAGAATTGGCCAGGGGGGCCAACGTCAGCTCATTGCAGTTGGACTTCCTCAGATCTCATATTCCTCCAGCGTTTAGAAAACGACCTGAACAGAGCAGTCGATTTTTGGGTAAAGACTACGGTGGAAGGATATATAGTCAAGTTTGTCCCCGAACGTTATCAATCCTTCTCAAAGGCAGAAGCGGTGTTTGGATCCGAATTAAGAGGAAGGTTGATGAGGGAAGTTTCGTTGTGGATTAAAATGTTTATGGTAGAAGAAGGAATACTGCTCTCACCTACCGCAAAAATGGTAGCGTAAAACCCCAATACTAGGGGAAGGATATAAGGGGAGAATACTACTGGTTGGGGAATAGAGATCTTGCTTAAGGAATGGATGTAAAATATTTGAGGAAATCTAGAGACGTTAGAGCATAGAGGAGATAGTTGTTAGCTGACAAGTGGCAAGTGAGAGTGATTCAGACGTTGAAGAAGATAAATATGGGACCCCACCAAGTAGGAATGGTGCCGGGAAAACCCTAAGAGGAAGGGGGAGGAAAAGAGGATGCAGAACTGAGCAAGATTGGCAACAGGTGGGATAGGAGCCAGGATTATGAGGAGGATCCTTCCTTACAAGTTGTGGTAGGGATAGTGCAGGAACAAATGTCAAGTAAGTATGAAGAGGAGAGAGAAGATGACATGGGAAGCGTCATGAGAAGATTATTTGATGAAGGAGAAACATCCAACATGAGTCAACAGTAATACCCCCACAGTACATGTAGTATTCCTCCTGACCTTCCCCCAGTACCTTACCATAATCCAGAGAAAGTTGTTATTAAATTGGCCAAGGCAATACGGGTACACAGCATGTGTGAGAAATATAAGGCTAGTCTTAATATTGGAAATAAAAAAGGAACCAGTAGTATTAGTAACTTGGGACTGCAAGGATCCCAACAGTTAGGGAACAAGGGGTTCGTGTTGCCAGCTCATATCTAAGTAAGGATGATGGGATATTTTACCAAATATCCATAGTTTGCGGGGAGGGGAAACGAAGACGCGGAACAACACTGGTATTTTTGTGAAGCTATTTGGAGAGCATGTCAGACTCCAGACAACGTCAAGAAAGTTGAGTTCCAAACCATGCTGAAGGAGAGAGCTCTGCGTTGGTTTATAAAATGGGCAGAACAAAACCAGAATCCCGTGATAGATGATATCAAGAGAGGATTCGTACAGGAATTAAAAGTACCTTAGACAGACCAACAAGGGTTATCGTAGTTGTGGGAAATCAAGCAGAAGGAGGGTGAAACTTCTTGGGAACTCATGCAAAGGTTTAAAGATGTCGTTGCTAAGCTTAGTTACTCTCTATACCTAAATCACTAGCGAGACGGGTTCATCAAGGCACTCCTGCCCCTCACAAGAATGCCACTCACGCAACAGAAAATTAGGACTCTCCAAGATGCTTTGGAGCAAGCATCACGCATAGAGGTCATGGTTGGAGATCCTCATGAATATCGAGGAGGGACGAATTTATAGGATCTGTCAATTATGGGTCTTCATAATCAGATCACAACTTTGACGAAGAAACTGAAGGATCTTCAACCAGTACGACCAGCCAGACCCAACATATGGTGAACACATTGCATGGTGGAAGGACATGTCGCAACAGAGTTCCTAAGGTTGCAGGGAATTAACCATCTGGGGGAGATTGCAGGATCATCAGGGACCCCACCAACCACAGGAGTTGTGGTAGTAGGAGCGCAAGGATTTTTTCCCGGATGGAGCAACCAGGAATATTGCGAGATCTGTAGAATGTATGGACATCTACCATGGATATGCTCGATACTGAAGAAGTACTCCAACGTCCATAGTAACAACTATTGTGAGTTTTGTGCATCTACAACACATCACACTCACTAGTGTCGAGCACTAGATGCTCTAGTCGAACGGATGGATAGGTCGGCGTTCAGGATTAATGAGTCAAATCGGGGGGGTTGAGGAGGAAATGGGAGAGGAGGAAGAACAGAAGGAGGAGGCCCCATAAGGTGTTATAACTGCGACCAATAAGGACATGTCACCAGGGAATGTCCGCTCCCTAGGATACCATCGTGCTCACAATGCAAAATTAATACACATGCCACAGAGGATTGCCCGGAACTCATTACAAAGTGGGAGGAAAGGACCAAACGGAGGGGGGCTAACCTAGTTAACGGCGAATCTTGTACCGACGATGGTCTTCCCGCAGCCAATATCAATATAGTTACAAGAAGAGGAAAGAAGATGGGGGAGGATCGTAGTGCGGCGGACCCACCCTTGATCATTAAGGCAGCATCTCCAAATAAATCATATCATCCTGAGTGCTAAAAGAAGTATTATCACGAAGCGGTTAAGCTATTTGAGGGGATGACCGAGATGAAGGAGGACCAGAGATAGAATGGCTAAGCACCTGATAGTAACCATACAATTGAAGAATGGTTTAAATTATTCCTGCAAATTGTCAAAGATGAATACATGTTAAAGGAGTTGCAGAAAAGTATAAATGTTGCATTATCAGTGGAGGAAGGGGAAGCAGAACGATCACCTATTAACCTGCCAGAAAAGCATTCGAGAAGAGTGAGGTGAAACAAGAAGAGAAGCAGAAAGTAATTCTAAATTAATGCTCAGGTTGCGAGATTCCAAATTAGGGACACCATGCTAGACCTGGGATCGGATGTAAACATACTACCCAAGAAAACGTGGGAGGAAATGGGGAAGCCACAAAGAAATACTTTCTGATTCAACTAATAATGGCAAATCAGTATTGTATACTTCCCATTGGAAGGCTATAAAGCGTATAAGTAGATGTGGTGGGGGTGAAGATGCACACTGGGTTCGAAGTGGTCGATATAATGGGAGACAAGGACCCATACCCAGTGCTCCTTAGGATCGACTGGGCCTATGAAAACTATGTTGTCATCGACCTAAAGAAAGAATTGATGATTTTCGAAGTAGAAGGAATGAGGGTGATCCAACCCTTGGACCCTTATCAAGGACCCAGGTTCACAGAGCCTGTAGATGACAGGGACGAGTCAGGAATGCTAGACTAACTATACACAAGGCGGATATGAACTAAACACTAGACGTTGTGCAATGATAGGTCGGGTTAATTGGATAGGAACAGAGGTAAGTGACTATCCCAAGTTCCACGAAATTGAACCAATGGACGTCTTCTTGAACAAGGTAGACAAAGAGATGAGGGAAGAACAAAAGATTCCATTTCTCGATATCACGCTCTTGGCCACACTGACAAGCTGGTGGAGAACACACCGCAGCCCAATGTGAGATTGGGAAGCCATAAAGCAATCCATGAGGGAAAGGTTTAGCCAGGAGGAAGACCGACCGCAAGATAATATGAAATACATAGGGAATTCAAGTCCCGAGAAGCAGGTCGAGGCATGCATAAAAGGTTGGAGAAGACAGGGAATCCCGAAGGAACTTTGGGTACATATATTCATACATACCCTAGGAATTGTTCCCCAAGCTTGGTACGTGCAAGAGGAACTCCGTAGGCAAACGGAAAATTGGGATCTTCTTGAGACACAATTCATTAGTAGCTTTTCATTCAGGCGTGATGATGCATGCATGACTGAGACCCTCCATGCGATCAAAAGGGTTCTATTCGTCCCAGGAAAGTTAGTTGAATGTTGTCCTAACAACAAATTCCTACAATGTCTGTACGACATAGATTCTCCAGAATATGCGACCTGTGACAAAGTGGATGCAGAGCCAGATGAGAAGGGGTTAGACGGATTAAGACACCTGACCTTCGGGGAAACAGAAGGAGAGAGAGACATCCAACAGAGTCCCTCACTAGAAGGTGCTCACCTTTTACCAATGAAGTTGAGAAAACAAAATGTTGGGATGGAGGATAAACCCAAAATGGCGTTTGTGGGAGATTATTGTTATGAATAGACTACAAAGAAATTTTCGACCTATTACAGGAGTATCAAGACTTATTCCCAGCATCAATAGAAGAGCTAAAAGGAGATATAGGGGAGACGAAGATTTTTCTAAGATCGGATGCCTATCCAGTGAAGCACAGATCGTATAAACTAAACCCAAGGGTGCAGGAGAAGGTTAATAAGGAAATCGAAAAATGTTAGAAGCAGTGATTATATTTCCATTAGATGAAGCAGTGTAGATAATTATAATAGTCATACAAAACAAGAATATGTGACCGAAATCAGGTTCTGCATTGATTACAGAAGTCTCAATAATGCATGTTTGAATGATCCATTCCTGACACATTTCAGTGATGAAGTCCTTGACAACATGGCGGGTAATGAAGCATATTCGTTTAAAAATGGATTCTCAGGCTACCATCAAGTTTGAATAGTTGAGGAGGATTAAAGGAAAACAACATTCACTACCAAATGGGGGTCATAAGCATACAACGTAATTCCATTCAGGTTGAAGAATGCACTAGCAGTCTTCTCGAGGATTGTCATTGCAACATTCCGAGATTACATTCACAAGTTTCTAGAGGTGTACATAGATGACTGGACAATATATAGCCTGCTGAAGAAACACACAATCTTACTAAGGGTCATGTTTGAAAGGTTTCGACAATTGCAAATTTCCTTAAACTTCAAAAAGTGTATTTTTGCGGTCCCATTTGCAACACTACTAGGCCACATTGTCTGCAAAGATGGAGCATGCGTAGACCCAACGAAGGTTGCAACAATTGTCAACATGGAGCCTCCGCACAATGTGAAGCAACTTAGGTCCACTCTAGGCCATACGGGGTACTACCAGCGCTTCATCAGGAATTATGCATCAATCACAGCCCCCATGGAGAAATTACAGAAAAGAACAAAAGTGTTTGTTTGGAATGAGAACTGTCAAGCAGCATTGAATATATTGAAAAAAAATTGGTAAGTGCCCCGATCCTTGCCTATCCTGATTGGAACAAAATGTTTCATGTGCATATTGATGTGACAGGGATAGTGCTAGGTGCAGTCTTAGCACAACTAGGGGAAAGAAATATGGATCACCCGGTGTATTACGCCAGCGGAAATTGTCAATTGTAGAAAGGAATTATACTACAACCAAGAGGAAGGCCTTGGCCATGGTGTATTCTCTGCAAAAGTTTAGGCATTACTTATTGGGGGTGCCATTCAAGTTCTTTACAGACCATTCCGCACTAACGTACTTAGTAAACAAGCCAGTACTAGAGGATACGATATGTTGATGGTTATTACTATTCTAGGAATTCACTTTCAAGGTGGTCATAAAACTAGGAAGACTAAATGTGGGGCCAGACCATTTGTCACGACTGGAAACTGGAGAGAATGAAGGAGCATTGGATGATCAGTTGCCTGATGCCAAATTGTTCAGAATAGAGGCAATTCTGGGAGCAGTAAGATTGGCACAACTGGACGCAATCATGCTGCAAGGATGGGTAAATGGCACACGCCTAAAGCCCTTCCACAAATCATCAAACACAAATTCAAGATAAAGAGGGTCTCATAAATGAGCCTGCAAGTAGGTAGGAGGTAACATGATCTAGTCAGTCATGTTAATATTTGCAGTCATACCTTTATATCCTTTTCATCTAAATACGAAAAAGCATCAATAAGGTTATGGCATCAATTTCAATATGCCGCAACCCATTTGTGGTTGGGGAGGAAGAAGAGTTAGCAGTCACATCCTGTAAGTTGCACATAGGCAGATGTTTTTTTCAGTGTTTATGGTCACACGTTGTACCTGTGCTTTCCGCCATACCAGTAGTCATTTCCATAATAAGTAACCAATAATGGAATTGTCATATAGTAGCCATAAAATCATTTCCCGTTAGGAACAAGTTTAGTTAATAAATAACCCCATCACAGAAAAATTAATATGCCATGCAACCCACTCTGTCCTTCCCCAATCCACGTCACAATTGTGAGGTCTAGATCAGCCGACAGCGGCAAAGAATGGTTAGAACACATGGGGAAAGTTGTCAAAGTAATTAGTTTTTGAAAGTCCAGTCAGGAAATGTCGTGTCAAGCTTGGCTACTTAACTTGTAGGATAATTAAGGAAACTACAAAGTTTCAATTGTAGATAGCAAAAGAAAACCAGGCCCGCTCAGAAGAACAGCTGCAGAAATGTAGAAGTGTGAAACCTCAAGTGAAAATTATTTACCTTAGACATAGAGAGATGATAAAGGGAATTATCTTGGTTCCACAAGATCAGTTAGATGAATGAATTGAACTGGTAGACAATATGTATGGGAAATACAATACGATGATTCTAATTGACAACAACCTTACAGATTACTTCCAGTTCCCAACTTTGAAGAGAGAGATATACATAGAAGACATCCAGAAGGACGATGGCACCAAGACCTCCAGAGTCAAGGAAGATTTCTGAGGATTGCAGTGGTTAACACTACTCAATTTGAGAAGCCCACCTATTTTCGGCACTCAATTTGCTGCCATGCAATGTACCAAACTCCTGGAAAGTAGAATGCATGGGGGATCATTGTGGCTTGACAAAGAGTACCCCATTCACATAGATGATATTCATTGTCTAATAGGGCTATTATCCGGAGGGAATGCAGTAACCACAACATTCCAAGCAGGTGCTAAAAGGGCCAAGAAGCAGAGTGAAGATAACTACTATGCAAGATATGAAACTGAATGGGGTGGAAAAGGAGCAAATATTGATATGATAAACAAATTCGACATCATATTTTCCTGCTACATCATTGCAAGAAAAACCATGAGACACTTCTCGATAAATGAATGAAAACTGGATGCAATTTCGGTTGTGGAGCATTGCTGCAAATGGGAGGTACTCAGATGGTCTTTTTTTGTTCTCAACAAACTTTTTGAAGCATGTGAAGATGTGTATAGGCAGAGTACCAATTTTCTTTTTGGGTACATTCTAATGTCTCTTGCCATGTGGAAATGGAGGCCGCCAAGAGAGAGGGAAATGATACCTATCGTCGAAGGACAATCGTTAGCACTTCGGTATGAACCATGGAGAGTGTCGGGACATCTGAGTATGAAGGAAGTAAATGAAATGGCTTTCAAAGACCAGTATGAAATGATACTAGCTACAGTGAGGTCAACGCATAGGATACCCAAAACTATGCTAGATGAGTTTTCTGAAGAAGTCTGGTTCGAAGCCTCACATGGGCACACCTACCTTATACCATGGTGCACCCATCCGGAAACATTCAAGATGAGGCCACAAAAATTATTCTAGATGAAGAAGCACTACATACTGAGCTAGGATCATGGGTAGGGGTGGATTGCGAGATTACTGATGGAAAGTACAAATGTTTGTACAGTGCCTTAAAGCCATAGGAGCAAGGGGAAGATGTAGTGGAAAGTAGCAGAAAGAGACCAGTCGAATATGTGCTCCACCCAATCGTGCTACAGATGGAGGATAAAATGTTCATGTTGAGGCAAACAGTTGCAAGTTTCGAAGGACAATCAGGTGAGAGTAACCAACTGTTGCAATTTCAAGGTTCCACTATGTTTTCACCCATCATCACAACTCCGTTGGCTATGAAACTCCCCACTGGATTCGCTCACACTCCATCCCAGCCAACAGTCCCGAAACCGAAGAACAAAAGAGTCATTCGCAATCCAACTATTAAAAAGTTGAGAATTGTTGCACCGGTTCCAATTGTTGACCTTAATGATGAGGTATAACACTCAGTTTCTGTATCCCCAATAGTCGAATAAATTCCTCCCACCACATCTGTCGCCTTACATCAGTCACGGGAATCTTCCCCACACACAGCCTCCACTTTCGTGGCCCTGTTAGAAACCCTCTTGTCCGGCCAGCGAAGAACAACTATGGAAATGGAAGTTGAATCAACAGAGCTGGATAAGGGGGCACCATTCCTACCAGTGGTACCCAGCAAGAATCATTAGCATCACTACTTTTTAGGTCGGGCCCACCACAAGGGAAAATCCAGAGCACAACTATTTCGTAAGAAAAAGAGATGACCTGTACCAACCAATTTTTCTTATAAATAACCCTATGGTCCCAAACCCTAGCATTGTCCCCCCTATCCCTCAGTTCACTCCACAGTCACAGCATGTTCATTCCCCCGCCTCTCACTCCGAAATATCCATAGCCAACATCCTACCCATACAACAACATTTTCCAGAGCCCAACACAATGCAAGCCAACACACTATAACAATGGTCATCAGCGCATCTATTTTCATTCATACAACAAGAAGCACATAGGGTCGAAAAGATCCATGAGGATCTAGCCAAAGAGCATGAGAAACAAACAAAGCAATTGCAGGAGGTGATGGAAGAGAGAGATCACATGAGATGGGAAAACATAGATCTACAAGCCTAGGTTGACCAAGTCACGCAGAGATTTCGATCATTATGGCCAAAAATCATTGATGCAAACACAGAAGTCCCAGCGCATATCACAACTTGCACACTGGTAAGTTGTTGCGACCATATCCAAGCGGCATGCTCAAATATAGTAGCCACTAATGCTGATATGAAAAAGAAATTGGAGACGGTAAGATCAGCACTGTCGGACCTAGTTGATATATACGTGAGGACAATTGAAGGAAAAATCACAAAAGTAGAAGCAAAGAAGCAAGCACTAGTTGATGCTCTCGTGGATGGCTATGCCCTGATGAACAGAGTCCATGATTGGCCAGGAAGCATGGCATTGAAAAATCATCTGGTATACCCGATGAGAGAGCATATACAAACATGGTTTGCCAACACTACGAATTGCAAGGATTCTGTCCACCTACAGTAGATCAATGAACAGATCGATGCAATCCAGGCATAGGTTGACCAAATCAAGGAAGAGTTAGAAAAAAATAAGAAGGTGACCAGAGACCTACACCCACTAGTTCGCATGCAGGTTCCAACTCTAAAGGAGGTTTGCGACAAAAGCCCAAAACAATGGGACAATCTCCAAAGTCAACAACCAACTGAGTTAACGTCTAATAGGGTTGAGGACTTCACTCAACGAGTTGACACGATCCTCGTTAGATGGGAAGTCGCCCTTCAGAAGTATAGCGAATTCAAGCAGCAAACCACAGCAGCCATTCTGAAGTTGGAGCCTTCGTTTGAAACGGGGGAGCCTCAGAAGGAGGAAAGTGCAAGGGGAGCAGATGCCACCCTGCAAGTTTCGATCGAAACAAAGGAAACACCGGCCCAACAGTCAGAAAAATCAACACAACTGACAGTATAGCCACCAACTGGAGCACCCATGGAGATACCAATAGGGTCAGCTGAGATCGAAATGGATTGACTCGGGGACAAGTCAAATAATTGTGGCTGAGGCCTGTTGGGGCCTTCCTTTTGATTTTGCAAAGGTTTTGATTATTTTGGCTAGTCAAAGAACGAGAAGGAAATGGGTGATGGCAACAATGGTTAGCTTGTGGGGAGAAAAGCTTGACAGTAAAGTAGGAACATGCAATTGTAGAGGGGTTGTGTAAAAGTGTCAGCAAAAGACAGAGGCAATCGAGCAAACAGGAAGGAGGAGTGGCAGCTGAGGGAAAGAAAATTAAAGCAAGAATTGGTAGTCCAAGTGGCAGGGAAAATATAAAATGAGGAGGCCTGTAAGTTAGGGAGGGTTGGTTGATTAGTTATTGATGTTGGCATTTCATATGGGATAGTTGGTTGCGACAAGACAGAACCAAAATGCAAAGACATAGCTGAGCAGGACCCTTGAGTTAGAGAACGAGCCCGTGAATCTGTAAATGGGTATTCCTTGTAATCATCTGTGGCGAATGTCGATATGTCATGTAATGGTTTACTGTAGAATTAATATGAAGTAAAGTCTAGACTAGTTGCTTAGCATAATGCATATGGTTGTTTAGGATTTGGTGACCCACTTAAAATTTTGAAATGTCCTGTAAGGATCATGCATGTACTAGTTTCTTATTATTGGATGGTTTATTGTTATCTTGATTATGTATGTGATGTTGTTTATCTATTTATCGGTTGGTGCATCCTTGATTCCATGACAAACCCTTCTTAATTTTGGTCACGGCACACCTCAAGTGGACTCCTTACCCCTTGGGTAAGGTGAAAATGTCGGCATTGTCCTATACTGTAATGAACCATTGTTGGCTCTCCGCACTTGAACCCAGGTTCTTTTCCATTCATGACTCTTTCGTGCCAACAGTCTTGATCGATGTTTGTATTTGTACAGGTAAAATCTATCCATAAAAAGGTTGAACCCTTTGGAAGCATGTTTGGACAAATGGATATATCTAGTTTGATGTGGAGATTTGAAGCATATAATGGTGAATTCCTGGGAGGAAATTTGGTCGCCCTATGTGATGATGTCTAGATCCCAAAGAGGGAGAGTGCCATTGGTCATAAAGCCCTGACCTAGGATATGCACCTAGATCCTTGGGTTGATGGTTAGCAAGTAAGATTGATGGTACCTAGATTGGATGAAATATTAA
Source organism: Pinus taeda (assembly GCA_000404065.3). NCBI lineage: Eukaryota > Viridiplantae > Streptophyta > Pinopsida > Pinales > Pinaceae > Pinus > Pinus taeda. The sequence continues at coordinate 114,312 of APFE031525642.1, read as the reverse complement.
GCCCATCTTAGTCCCACCCAGATAGATAACCCTGGTCAAATATCTAGTCTGTAACCCCCTCCTCCCACATCTACCCAAGCAATCGGCCAATCGGGGTAAACATGCAACGATAGGCCACTATGATATGATTCTACCTCTTAAGTCACCTTAAGGAAGTGGAACAGACAAAAACACACCATACAGACATTCAACATTAACTTCAACAACCCTGGGAACCAATCCAATTCTTTAGACAGCTTTCCATTAGGTCTCACTAAGCTTTTGGACAACTTAAGCCTCAGTCATTCTCATGATATAGGTATGACAGTGTCAAGAAACCCAGAGTCTCTCTCACAAGCTTGCTTTCCAATGCCCAGAGACTCATTTAGTCAGTGTTATGCCAACATCCCCGCCATTTGAGCCACTTTTTCAGACCCAAAGCCCAGGGCACTTCCCCAATGGAACCACCTCTTCATAACATTAAAATAACATGGAAATGACAGTACTAAAGCAAATACTTTTTAATACCTTAACTGGACCATTACTAGCCATGACATGCATTTCATCAAACATATCACGAACATGTAAACTATAGGTGTAAATAACAGTTCTAAGCATAAGGGTCTCATACTTATATGAGAATCGCTATGAGCCATTGATGCCTCAACACATCAACTGTCATTCCATCCATTAGATTATAGATACATTGATCATTCAATTAAAAGTAAAAACATGGTGAAATCCATACATGGCTTTTGTCATAAAACACATACATAACCAGCATAATAGCAGCAAAAATACTCATGAAAGTACATCCATATTAACCATATTTAATCCATAAAAAAACTCATATAAATACAAGGAGAAATAACCTTTCATTAATGATGCAAAATCCAAACCTGGGATGAGACTTCCACACTCCACTCCACCGTAGAATGGTTGATCCAAATCTCTCTTCATCCATTCACCCCTGTGCCATATTCCAAGCATGAATGTGAGATCTGATAGAACACATCAATCAAAACTCATCCAGAGCATCCAAAGGCCATCCACCTCAACCCATAAAACAATGATTCCACCTCATGGACGGACATCACAAAACCATCATTAGATTGGTCTCCATCTAGCCTTCAAGGGCTTTCAAAGCGTTTGTTTCAACCAAGGCTTCCAGGACTAGTAGCTCAACCCATAGCTGTCGTTAGGCCTCCAAAGTGTTTGTCCAACCGAGGCTTCCAGGACTAGTAACTCAACCCACCAAGGTCTTCCAAAGCATTTGTTCAACCAAGGCTTCTAGGACTAGTAACTCAACCTAAATTATTACAAGACTTCCAAAGCGTTTTTCCAACCAGGGCTTTCAGGAACTAATAACTCAAGCCAAGATAAGGAAACATGAGAACCAACCAAAACAAAATAATGAAAGTAAACCCACAATCACCATGGATATCCAAGAAATGGAAAGGTTATGCAATCAACTGTCAATCTAGGTAATCCTCCATGCCAATGACAGATCACAATCAATAATTCACATGCATTCCAAAACTAGTGAAGAAATCATACGTGCAACTCGGTACCTGTAAGCAAATATGATGTAGTTGTTGGTCCCAATGCTCACTTGTGCTTTCCTACTCTTCATTTGTATTCTTTCTCCAAGCATCCAAGTATGCCACACCCACCAAGAGTGCTCCAAGAAAACTCTAAGTCTCCAAAAATATGAGAGAAAGAGAGAATAATGAAAGAGCTCCAAAATTGAACTGACAAAAGGTTACCAACTGATCCTCAGAAGCCTTTTTATGAATGAGGCCTCTAATTTCTTCATTTTCCATTATTTTCTTTCAATTTCCTCCTCACATGAAACCTGTGACCTTTCACCTCCTCTTTCTTCTAATTTCCATTATTTTAATAAATAAATGTGCCAAAAATGTTGTTTTGCCTTTCCAAAGCCTTATTCATTTCCGTTTCCAATTTCCTTAGCTATAAAAAATCACAAGTGATCCCCATCACTAGGATTTTTCCCAACATTCAACTTGGAATAAGTGTCCCATCAATCGTGGTTATTATTTTTCCTTTATTAAATTTGATTACATGGAATTGTCACCAGGGTTGTTTCAGAACCCTCCCCCTTGAGGGAACACCATCCTCAATGTTCAAAAACACCTATAACCATAAGATTGTCGTAATCAAAACATATTATTTTTTCCAACATTCAACTTGGAATAAGTGTCCCATCAATCGTGGTTATTATTTTTCCTTTATTAACTTTGATTACATGGAATTGTCACCAGGGTTGTTTCAGAACCCTCCCCCTTGAGGGAACACCATCCTCAATGTTCAAAAACACCTACACAACACTGTCGTAATCAAAACATATTATTGATAGAGCTTTATAACTTAGCTCGATGCAATATTTACAATGATCAACCTGCTAAGAAGCAAACTAACATGAAAACATAACATCATAATGACACAACACCCATACTGCTTATTGGAACTTTATAACATAGCTCATGGTGGTATTTACATCCATATACATATGTACATAAACCAACATCATCAAAACATATACCACATCATATACAAAAACTACACCAAAACACCATATCAAAATTTCTTTGCCTTAACTAGCAAACAAGGAAGGATACATTGCCTGCATCTGATCCAACATATCTCATGTAGCTTCATCGGACCCAAAGTGCTTCCACTACACCTTAACTTGCTCAAATTCTTGGTTCTGGAGCATGAGCACCTTTTTATGCAATATACACTGAAACTCCGGCCAAAATTGTCCATCTGGTTCCACCTGCATTACTGACCAGTCAATCACATGATAAACATCATTAACATACTTCTTAAGCAATAATACATGAAAAACATCATGGACATTCACTTTCGGAGGCAATGCAATTCGATAGGCTACTGGCCCAATCCTCTAAATGATATTGAAGGGTCCACAAAACCATGGTGCCAGCTTGGTACATGATCCAACTTGTAAGGAGCTCTTCTTCGGTGTGATGTGCAAGTACACCTTTCCCCAACCTAAAACTCCTTCAACAACATGTTTTGATATGCATAGCTCTTGTACCTATCATATGATGCCTTTAGATTCTTCTTGATCACCTGCATTTATTTTTCCATGTCTACTAAAATATTTGGTTCAATCAACATCTTGTTAACCAAATCACTCCAACTGATTGGAGTGTTACAAATTCATCCATACAATGCATCAAAAGGACTCATCCTCAAAGATTCCTGATAACCATTATTTTACGTGAACTCTACTAGTGTAAGGTACTCTTCCTACTTTCATTGTAGATGCATCACATACATCCTCAATATGTCCTCCAATATCCTGTTGACCCTCTTTGTCTGTTCATATGTCTACAAATGATAAGTTGTACTGAAAGACAACTCTGCTACATCCTTCTTCAGATTCAACCAATAGTAAAATCTCTCCACTGTTATCAATGTTTTCTGATAACCTGGGTGACTTGAATATGGTTTCGCATGAAACTCTCTCAAGATCACCTTCTTGAGTTCACTATTATCTTGCACATATATCCTATCTCAGAACATGACCAATCCATTTGTTGTAAGGAAATAATCCACATCCTATGCACTTGCACCTGTACATGTACCATGACATGTACTTGTACTATCACCTGTACATGTACATCACATGTACTTGTACATGTACCTATACTATCACATGTACATGTACCATGACCTGGACATGTACATGTACCATCACATGTACATGTACCTATATTTGTACTATCACCTATACATGTACCATCACCTATACATGTACATGTACTATGTTGAAACCTATGAAAAATCTCCATATATCTGACATCATGTTTCCCTGCCTGCAAGATCTTGTCCTGTAAGTATATCCCATAGGAGCTCATAGTTTCCAAGTGATTTACCTATATTTTCCTACTAAGAGCATTTTCCACTTTGTTCTCTTTACCTTTGATATACCTTATCTCAAAATCAAACTCACTGATCGTAGCCAACCACTGAGCTTGCCTACCATTCAGATTCGGTTGGTCAAATAGTTATCGCAAACCACTGTGATCACTCACCAATGTGAACCTCCTGCCCAGAAGATAGTGTCTCCACATCTTCAATGCATGTATAATAGTTGTCGACTCAAGTTCATGCATAGGATAGTTTTGTTTGTGCTCATTCATTTTTTGTGACTCCTAACATACCACATATTCGTCCTGCATAAGGACTCCACCAAGTCCTTTCTTGCAAGCGTCTATGAATACTACAAACTCTTTGTCTAGATCTGCAATCTTTAACACTTGTGTGTGTGTACAATGGTTTAAGCTGCTCAAAACTAGCCTCACACTCCTCTATCCATTCAAACTTCTTACCTTTCTTTTGCAATGACATAATAGGATAAACAATCTGTGAGAATTTCCCGATGAACCTCCAATAACAGCCTGCCAACCCCATGAAAGATCTCACCTCATCCACATTCTTAGGAGCTACCCATTCCATGATGGGTCTTATCTTTTTTGGATCTACTGCAATTCCCTCCTTGGAGAAAACATTCCCCAAGTATTGTACATCAGTCTGAAAGAAACTACACTTGCTAATCTTAGCATACAACTAATGTTCTCTCAACATCCTTAGCACTGTTGCTAAATGTTCGATATGTTCTTCCTCATTTTTAGAATATAACGATATATCATTAATGAACACAATAAAAAACTTATCCAAATATGGACGCGATACATTATTCATCAAACATATAAATGTATTCGGAGCATTAGTTAAGCCAAATTGAACTACAACAAACTCATAATGCCCATACCTGGTCTTGAATGCAGTCTTCTAAATGTCCTCTTCTTTGATGCGTACCTAATGATATCCAGATCTCATATCAATCTTTGAGAACATTGTTGCTCCCTTCCGCTGATCGAAGAGGCCATCAATCCTCGGTAACAAATACATGTTCTTGATATTCACCTTCTTCAACTGCATGTAGTCAATTCATAATTAGAGAGTACCATATTTCTTCTTCACAAATGATACTAGTGCGCCTCATGGTGATACACTTGACCTAATGTATCTCTTGTCCAATATTTCCTTCAGCTACAACTTTAACTCAACCAACTCAAGTGTGCTCATCTTGTAAGGTGTTTTTGATGCTGGAGCTACCCCTGGCACTAACTCAATAAAAACTTATACCTCCCTGTGAGGTGGCAACTCTGAAATGTCCTCAAGAAATACTAGGTATCTGTTCAAAACATCTACATATTCAACTTCCTTACCTTTATCACTAGAAATGTGCACTGCAAATAACTTACACCCTTTTCTGCTATTATGCTTTGCTTGCATAGTTGTCACCATTCTAACTGATGTATCTTTCTTCTTACCATGTAAGACTCTTGGTTCCCTAGCATCATCAACACACTCAATGGCTTTGTCATAATAGTCTACCTTGATTCTATGAAGATACAACCAATCCATGCCCAACAACATATTGTATGATCCCAACGGTAATACATTCAAATGTGTTGTGGTAGGCATACCATTCAAATCAGATGCACAAGCTCTTACCTAATGATGAACTTGCTTCTTCGTACATGTAGCAAGCTGCATGAATCAAGACTCTACATGCAATTCCTTACTCAAACCACACTTATCCACCAAGTCGGGAGTAACATAGTTATAATTAAATCCAGAGTCAATCAAAATAGAAATAACTTGATCACAAAGCTTACCGTCCATCTCAATGATAGATATCTGATGCTATGCCTTTTTTTAATCCAATGTTGCATTAATATGTGGAATACTCTGACCAACATCCCCAACAGTTTGTGCCTCCTGTGAATTGAAAATATGAGGTCTACCACCCTGATTCTGCGGAAAATCTCTCCTACAATGATCTTTGCCACAAATCCAACACTCTATAGGCTTCCAACTTGTCTACTTGTTCTGTTATCCTCATCAGAATCCCTGCCCTCTATTGGATGCGTTAAACTTCTTAGATGGTGCAACATTCTACTTGTTACCTGTATTTTGAAGCCTCGCTCACTTTCTGTCTCGTTTTCCTTTGTTCTTTGCATTACCTCGCTAGTATGGAGTCGTCTCAGTTGTGTGCTTCAATTTCTCATAGAAATTCCTTAGCTTTCGGATGGCCTCCTATAATTATCTAGCCTCATCGAACTCGATCATGTCTTTGAATTCAATTGGTAATCCATGGTTATATGCTTTCTTAAACTCATCTAGCAAATATCCCTTATCACTCCTCCTGTAAGGATAATATCGATAATGATCATGATGCCTATATGAATCATAACTAGAATAATACTTGTGTCTATCGCCTCTCCTATCTAGAGTGTCCAAAAATCTACCATCTTTGACTGTGTCATCTCTATCTCACTTGTGACCACCATGTGACCGACTACCATATGCCCTGTTAGTTCTATCCTCCTACTCATAGCTAATATGAAGCGGTCCCTGTCGCTACAAATTTGACAAACTCTAAAGTATCACTACATTTACCTCTGATTGTTTCTCCTATGCCTACATGATTTTTTCATTATCTACCTTACAAATCCTTATTTTGTCCTTTAAGCTTCTCAATGTAACTTCCAAATCGGAAGAGTTCCCAACACCGTACTGCTCTTCGGATTCATAGGGAAAGTCTTTGTAGTCAACCATCTTGCTAGCCATTTGATATTTCTTCCTGCAAGGTATATCATGTTAGCTAAACCGAATCACAATAAACCAACATACCTTAGCATAGCGTGGGGAGGATAACTTGTTTGAAAAATCAACAAATCAACGTGATACATGTATAACATAATCATGACAACATATAAGAACATAACATCTAAGCATATAACCATGCAACCTTCATTCTAGCTAGGGTCCAGTTAGAAATGCATGACCTTAACAACAACACACACCATGACCTCATCCATGACTATAACCATTACATCATTGTACACTTAACCACATGCAAACATGAACATGCATAAGCAATACGTAACAAACTACACATGAATAAGCACACATGATCAAGCATGAATGAACGATACTTGAACCAAACCTACAAGAATGATACATGCAACTAAGCATTCAAGAATGTATAAGTGACATAAATCGACATGTAACTAATTATACACTCATTACGTTGTATTCCACAATAACAACTTCAAATTTCACATGATTACACCACTACAACCATGAACAACATCACACAAATTCAACAAGCACATGGAATACAAGTGTGAAAGACACACATGCAACTGACATGCATGCATTACCAACACATAGTTCATCCAGTCTGAGGGATGAACCATGCTTTCATACCACTCTTTAACCCCCTCCTCCCACATCTAACCAAGCAACCGGCCAGCCGGGGTAAACATGCGATGAGAGGCCACTATAATATGATTCGATATCCTAAGTCACGTTAAGGATGTGGAACCGACGAAAACACGCCATATAGACATTCAACATTAGCTTCAAGACCCCTAGGAACCAATCCAACACTTAGACAGCCTTCCCTTAGGTCCCACTAAGTTTTTGGACAACGTCTAGAAACCTAGAGTCGCTCTCACAAGCTTGCCTGCCAGCGTCCAGAGACTCATTTAGTCAGTGTTATGCCAACATCCCTGGGATTTGAGCCACTTTTTCAAGCCCAAAGCCCAGGTCACTGCCCGGAATTGAACCACCTATTTAGAATAGTAAAATAACATGGAAATGACAGTACTAAAGAAAATACTTGTTTAAGACCTTGATTAGACCCCTACTAGCCATGACAAGCATTTAGTCAGATATATCACGAACATGTAAACTACAGGTGTAAATAACAATTCTGAGCATAGGGATATCATACTTAGTTGAGAATCTCTAAGAGCCATTGATGCCTCAACACATCAACTTTCATTCCATCTATTAGGCCATAGATAAATTGATCATTCAAATATAAGTAAAAACATGGTGAAGGCCATACATTGTTGTTGTCATAAAACACATACATAACCAGCATAATAACAACAGAAAAAATCATGAAAGTACAGCCATATAGACCACATATAATCCATCAACATGCTCATATAAATACAATTATAAATAACCTTTCATTAATGATGCAAAATCCAAACCCGATATGGTACTTCCACGTTCCATCCGACTGTAGAATGGCTTAGCCAAATCTCTCTTCACCATTCACCCTCGTGCATATTCCAAGCATGAATGTGGGATTTCATAGAACACATCAATCAAAACTCATCTAAGGCTTCTAGAGGCCATCTACGTTAACCCATCAAACAGTGATTCCACCTCACGGTCAGACATCACAAAACCATCATCAAATTGGTCTCCATCCTAGCATTCTAGGGCTTCCAGAGCATTTGTTCCAACCAAAGCTTCCAGAACTAGTAACTCAACCCACATCTGTCGTTGGGCTTCCAAAGCATTTGTCCAACCAAGGCTTCCAAGACTAGTAACTCAACCCACCAAGGTCTTCTAGAGTCTTTGTCCAACTAAGGCTTCCAGGACTAGTAGCTCAATCCAAGTTGTTACAGGGCTTCCAGATCTTTTGTCCAACTAGGACTTCCAGGAACTAATAACTGAACTCAAGTTAAGGAAACATGAGAACCAACAAAAAAAAATAATGAAAGTAAGCCCACAATCACCATGGTTATCCAGGAAATGGAAAAGCTAGGAAATCCACTATCAATCCAAGCAATTCTCCATGCCAATGACAGATCACAACCAATAATCCACATGCATATGTCATGCATGCCAAAACTAGTGAAGAAATCGTACATGAAATTCGGTACCTGCAAGAAAATATGATGTAGCTCTTGATCGTGATGCCCTCTTATGCTTTCCTGCTCTTCCTTTGCCTTTACTCCAAGAATCCAAGTATGCCACACCCACCAAGAGTGCTCCAAGAAAACTCTAAGTCCCCAAGAGTATGAGAGAAAGAGAGAATAATGAGAGATCTCCCAAACTGAACTAAAAAAAGGTTACCAACTGATCCTCGTAAGCCTTTTTATGAATGAGGCCTCTGTTTTCTTCATTTTCCATTATTTTCCTTTAATGTCCTCCTCACATGCACCCTATGACTTTTCACCTCATTTTTCTCCTAATTTCCATTATTTTCATAAATAAATGTGCCAAAAATGTCATTTTGTCTTTCCAAATCTTTAGCCATTGTCTTTGCCAATTTCCTTAGCCATAAACAATCACAAGTGACCCCCATCACTAGGATTTTCCCTAACATTCAACTTGAAATAAGTGTTCCATCAACCATGGTTATTATTTCTCCTTTATTAACTTTTATTACATGGAATTTTCACTAGGGATGTTACATAGTCCAAGGCACTGAGTGTGCCAGAACTTTTCGTAATTCATTTTGGAGATCTTCCATGTGCTTTCATATATAAGTAATTATGAATACCTCCCTAGTTAAGAGGGATTGTTGAAGAATGTAACTAGGTTCAGTCTTCATAATTGTACTCGAGCCATAATGAAATATATTTATAAAAAATTATTATTAATAAAATTGACTTATTAAAGCATGAGTTTCATGTTTGGTTCAATTGTTTTTAGGTCAAAGTCTCCATTTCAGGCTTATAGGGTTTATATCAAGTGTCCTTGCCCATGTCATAATGTAAATACCCCTTCTTTGGATTTTTTTGTCAAAAAAAAAGAAAAAAAAAATTGTATTTTAGGTCTTCTAGGCCTCCTCCACCAAGTCAGCCTCAAAACTGGACAAGTCGGCCTAGAATTGGGCAGCATGATCACTATATAAAGGCAGCAACTTGACCTCATTGACACTCTCTCTCCACAAGTTCGATCTGCAGTGGCTGGGCCACAAAAAAGTGCAAAATTCAAAGGAGAAGAAGAGGAAGGATAGAGAAGGAGGAGCCTCTTAAGCATAAAAGTTGAAATTTTCTCTCTCTTTCTCACAGGTGTGAAGACGTACAACTGTTGGAAGGAGGCCGATATTATATAATAATTGGGAGGCCAAAATTCTACTGCAGGGGGTCAAAATTTTGCAACTGGGAAGTCGAATTGTTGGATTGTTGTTGGACTGAAGCTGCTAAATAAGAAGAGACTATTATATCATCTTGGAATGCTAACTTGGTGGAAGGTCTATTGGTCTAAGGTCTTGGTCCATCTCAATTAAAATTACTGGAGGAAGAGTTCTTGACTTGTTTTTCCCCTATATAGGGGTTTTAGCCCTGGCTGTCTGCCTACATTTGGTGTCCCTAATCTTCATATTTTTCTTTTGATAATTGTTTGATGAAACAAAGATAAAATAAGAACATAGCAAATTTAATAAGAACATAAGAATATCACAACTAATTATCAACATAAGAAAATATTTCTGCCTTTATGATTTTCTAACAACATTTACAGTCATTTCCTTCGGCTTGAGCGAGTTTTCCTTGGACGCAAAAGAGAAACTTGTAGCTTTTGGGAGGGCCAACAAAAATAGGAATTTGGGTCAGCCAATTAGTAGGGAATCAAAAAGGGGAATTTGGGCCAACCAATTAGTAGAGAATCCTTCTGTAAAGAGGGTTGTATTTTCTTGTCAATTTTCAAGTCTATTAGTGAAGCATTCAGGAGAGTTGAGTTGCTCCAATTTTTGGCCTGGGCAAGGGCTCACTACGCATTTTTGTACAATCACTTGGGTAAGGAGAATTTATGGTGTGGCTACGGAGGAATAATGGAAAATTTGGCAGGAAGTAACCTAGTGGGAAGGTGACTTTCTAAGAGAGATTTGGAGCATTTTGTAGCGGATTTCATCTACAACCAGTTTGCTAGCTAGTTAGAGGTCCATGCACAAATTGGGACAATGGGGCAAATCGAACTCAGCGCAAAAACTTTCTGGGTGTTTGTGGGTTTTATGAGATGAGGTTAAGATTAATTTTGTAGAATTTTTTTATCACTCCTAAGGGAAAAATTCCTAGTACCACTCAATAGTCAACATAAAAAATTATTGGAGGAAGATACAATTTATTATGGTACTAATTCCACCATTGGGGTCCATGAGAATTTTTTGGGTTATTCTAGGTTCCTTGTGAGGAGGCTCTAGTTAATTTCATGGAATTTTATGAGCATTTTAGAGGCTCAAAACACCAATTCATTTCCAGTGAGAAGTAGCAGAATTTACTGCCTCAGCGCAGAGACTTGGGAGAGCAGTTCCCAACACTTAGGCAACTCCATTTCCACCTAGGACTTGACTAGTTTTTTGTGGCAAGCCCAAGTTCATCTTCATTATTTTTATGTAACTTGTTTTCTCAATTGATAAAATAGCTCAACTCTTGGTACAATTTCTGGTGCAATTTGTCATTATGTTGGTGTGTTAGTTTTATGGTTACATGTTTATGTTTTATTTGATGTTATCACTTACTATTTCCCACTAAGAATATTACAGTGGTATCAAAGCATGATCTTAGCCAAGTTGTGGGCCTTAAGCCAAGTGATGGCAAGACCAAAATAAAAAGCTAATAACTCATGGGATCCGGAGAAAGGTTAAAATCAAACAACATGGTAGTAACCTTAAATGAGGTGAATAGGATGCAAAAAATGATGATTGGTGTGGGGGAGAAGTTGATTCATACCCCAATTGAGAATCAGGACCATTCTCAATTATACAACAAATCTATTATGCCCAAAATTATGGATAATGCATCAAGATGGCAAGACATGATTGCAACTTATGTGGAGTTATTGGCAGCAAATTGGAGGGCATACGAATCATTGGGACGTGGCATTCAAGCGTCCCTCTCCTTTTGGGATTTCTGTGAACTAAGAGACATGACTAACATGGGGCATATGAGAAATAGAAAATTATAACTCTCGTGTAATTTGGGGGCCTCAAGAGAAGGAATTTGACCTAAGGGAGTAATTCACACTAATGAGAAGGGATATAAAGGAAGGGGTGTGAATTAGTGGAAGGTGGGGATCACTAAGGGAGAGAGGTCCGACAATTATAAATAAAGTTTGGAGGCCTCCATTTGGTACTTTTGATCATTTGACAATTTAACATTAGTTCTCTTGAGTTGCTTAAGCAAGACAACCATGTTGTTCAGCACAAGGAATTCCTTAGTGGGAATTCCACCCTCATTTCAGATAATCTCGAGTGCCTCTATAGTGAAGCAATTGGGGAGCTTAGTTCAGAGTTTCCATTGGGCACATTTACAGTGATTTCCTTCAGCTGGAGCGAGTTTTCCTTCGACACAAAAGAGAAATTTGTGGCTCTTGGGAGGGCCATCGAAAAGGGGAGTTTGGGTCAGCGAATTGGCAAAGAATCCTTCCACAAAGAGCGCTGAAGTTTCTTTTCGGTTTGCAGGTTTGTTGGTCAGGCGTTTGGGAGAGCTGAGTTGCTCCAATTCTTGGCCTGCGCAGGGGCTCATTGGGCATTGTTACACAATCACTTGGCCAAGAAGAATCTATGGTGTGGCTATAGAGGAATAAGAGAAAATTTGGACAGAAGTAACCTAGTGGGAAGGTGATTTTCTAAGTGATATTTGGATCATTTTGAAGCAGATTTCATCTACAGTGAGTTTACTAGCCAGTTAGCAATCCACACACAAATTGGGGTCACTGGGGCACATTGGACTTAGCCCAAACCCTTTCTGGGTTTTTGTGGGATTTATGAGAGGAGGCTATGATTAATTTTGCAAATTTTTCTAAGCACTCCTAAGGATAGAATTCCTAGTACCTCTCAGTAGTCAGCAGCAGAAATTGTTGGAGGACACAGTTTATTCTGGGACCATTTCCATCGTGGGGTCCACGAGATATTTCTGAGCTATTTTGAGTTCCTTATGAGGAAACTCCGGTTAATTTCCTGGAATTTTCTAAGCAATTTAGAGGCCCGAAACACCAATTCATTTCCAGCGAGCAGTAGCAACATTTACTGCACCAACACAAAGACTTGGGAGAGCAATTCCCAACATTTGGGCAACTCCATTTCCACTTGGGACTTGACTAGCTTGTTGTAGTAAGCCCAAGTTCCTCTTCTTCATGTTTATGTACCTTGTTTTCTCAGTTAATAAAATGGCTCATTTCTGGTGCAATTTGTCATCATCTTGGTGTGTTAGTTTTATTGTTACATGTTTATGCTTTATTTGTTGTTATCACTTAATATTTCCTACTAGGAATAGAAATATTACATCCTGAGCTTGGTTTTCAAGGTAGAAGGTTACCTCACAAAGACAAAGATGACCCTCCACCTGATACAAGCATGATTTTGCAGCTATGTGACTTAACAATTTGTGCAAGGCAACAGACACTAACTTATCTTTTGTGTCTACCAATTTTAATGATTGTACTGGACATATACCCTGTTTGGCAATTTTGTTCTTTTCGTTTATAAACTATCCAACTATCTATGGTTCTGTAGCTCTTAGCTTGTGGTGGCTGCAATAGATAAATGCCTTCTACATATTTTTTATCAATTAATACTCAATGGAAGCATTTTATTCAAGAAAGATAAGCATGTTTTCCAATTCAAAGAAGTGACATGCGTCTCCTTACTTTCAGATCCTTGTTTGGTCTAATTTACCATAAAAATAACAAATTCTCACAGAAACAAAATAAACCATACCATTTCAAATTAATTGTTATGCACATTCCTGAACTTTATGTAGCAAAAATCACTCCATGTGTGTCCCAATTAAGTTGTGAAGCAATGCATAGTTAATTAACAAAACAAAGCAAATAAGCAAGCATAGATAGTTGCACAAGTAATTCCCAATCTCACCCAAGCTCTACTAGTGATCTCCCCAAGCCCTGCAATTACAAAATGTATACCTCTTTTAGCTAAAAATTAGCCTATGAACTAATTGTATCGTATTGGAACATAATAAAATTCTTAGTGGTTTACACCACTCCCCGAGCTTGATCTGAATTTATTTGGAGACTTGAGATTTCCTCTTCAACTTCTTCGAGAAATAATATCATCCATACCAATCCTGACTTTAGCGTCATGGAGTATCATCCAGTGTTCTTTGCTAATCTATACAACCACAGTCAAAGGATTTACAATCTGATTCAGGGAGACAAACCTGTGGCAAAAAGAAGAGGACAACTACCTGTAGGTCAAGTAGGATGACAACAGGAGTTGATAGGGAAGTGGAAATGTCCTCAAATACTTGCTGGGAAACATAGATAAAAACGATGAAGAAAGGCAAGTTGAGGTTCAGAGTGCAGGCAAAGAAGAAACAGAGAGAAGAATATGAGACAGCAAACAAATGGGAAAAGAGGACGTAATAGAGGACTCCATGCTAGTTCACGCATGACAGGTTGATATTTGAGATGATTTAATACAGTTTATCTGTCTTAAACATTCTTCTGCACTGGCAAACAATGACATCAGCATGGAGTTAGGCTATATAATCAGTTTTGACCTGTTCAGAAAACGTATAGCTAGGGAATAAGTTGAGCCTGTTTTGCTACTTTTTGGTGTCATTCACCTGGAATCCTCATACCAGGTAGAAAGAGAGTGACCTGATGAATCTGTGTAACGTACTGCTCTATATTTTAATATAGATTTCTGCCTTTATTATCCACCAAAAATAATGTCGTATCATTAGATATTGAATCTACTACATACTGCCCAAGATGTCATGAATAATAAATAGCATATAATGAATCTGCTAACCTACTAATCACAGAGTTTTACTAAACAGTGGTGCTAAATCAGGCTCATTCAAATCCATAATGAATCTGCTAACCTACCAGTCAAAAAGTTTTACTTAAACAGTGGTGCTAAATCAGGATCATTCAAATCCAGATCCAACCATCCCTTCAGGCGCATGATCTCCAAATAGTGGTCATCAGGTCTTATAGGACGTGGATCTTTAACATAAAATGGTTGATATGTCTTGTATACATCATCAATTGCCCGGACAAGAAGGGGATCCAATTTAGGACTCAAGTCCGGTTTCTTTGACGATTCACCAGTTCCTTTCTTCAAAATTTCAGCAAGTAACAAGTCCATTTCATGAAAAAGTCCACTTAAATTTACTTGCTTTTGATCCTCTGCCATGTTCCCGGGGTACTTCAACAAACCAGAGATGGATTGCTTTGTAGATGTTCAGAAACTCGTAACACAAGAGAGCACGTTGAGCCTGCATCATATAAACTGTAAGGGATCTGAATAATTAAATAATAATTTCTATCCTGCCAAACAATACAAAGTGTAATACCGTCTTAATTTGCCTAAGGTTAAGCTTGAAATCATATATACGGAACTAATGATGGTAAGAAACAATCCATTGCGGTGGCTTAATATAAAGAATGTGTATCATTATATGTTGCTTGAACCATTATATATATATAGCACTGGCTTTTGGGACAGAGGAACCACAGGGACGGGGGATGCATCCCTGAGACAGCTACAGCACACCCCCAAATTGGGTTGGGGACAGCTATATATATATATATATATATATATATATAAAAATTCAGAATTCACTATTAACATTTGAATAGTTGCTTCAGCCCCAAGGGTTAGCTCAATTGGTCGAATCCCCGTTGTTAAAGCACCTTGCAATTGAGAAGTCACAGGTTAAATTCTCTCGACAATCTCGGGGTCAGGTCTTGTGGTTGAGCCAACAGGAAGTGATCCCTCCGGGTGGATCTGCCTGGCACAAATATTCCGTGGACGTAGCAGTGACTGATCTCCGGGGTCTATGAACCACAGGAAATACATAAAAAAAAAAAACATTTGTTGTTGTTTCAAGCTTGTCAGCAGAACAAGCTATACCATATAGTTTTATGCACAGCCCCTACACTTACCAATCCTGAAAAATCTCAGGCAATTTAAAAAAGGGCCGAGTGACATTCCATCACTGGCTGCTATACATGAGCAGAATGCAGTTTAGCTTTAGAAAACTTAAGCATAATTATTTTCAATTTACAATAACTTCCATGAAGGGTCTATGAAACACACAACTTTCTATAGCAACTTTCTTCCTCATATTTCTTCTTAACAAGATCATGATTATGTCAGAATGTAAAAGGCATTCTCTTCTCGATGTCTTTTGTAGACTTCTACAATTGTGTTGAAAACCACTCTAAGATACTTGGGTTCTTCAAAGAAATTATATTCATATTTTAGATTAAGAAGGTTATTGAATAGGAACTTATTCAAACATTCAGTACCCAGTCCAAGTCACTAAAATCTGATTGTTTTCACAACGCTTGAGGTTGCGATTGTGTTGATTTTTTGTAGCATCAGGAGGTATTCCCGTGTGGCTAAAGGGGTCTCCCAGTCAGCCTAGAAAAAATTAAAATAAAATTTATTTTTGGAGAGACAAGTCGGCCAAGGAAGTCAAATCGGCCCAACCAATGAAAGGGTGTGTCCCTTGGAATATTCTACCTCATTCGGCAAGTATAAATAGATGATGTGACATCTCATTTTCTATACCAACGAAGAGCAATTATTTTTCTCTCTTATCTCTCTTGGACAGCCGCACGTGGGAGAAGAACAGATCAAGTTTGACCAGCAGCATGTGTGCTGAATATTTGACCAAGTTTGACTTGGGATTGAGTGAGCTATTTGACCTCTAATTTGACCACAGACCATACAACATTGACCAAAGATTTGACTGCAGTCTGCACATGCAGATTTGACCTCAGTCTGACCAACCACAGCGTCACACATGTGGGTTGACCACATGCAGCAGTTTGACTAGGGCTGATTTTTGACTGGTTTGACTAAAGTTGACCAGCAAATGATTTGACCAGGTTTGACTAGTATTTGTTCTTGTATATGGGCACAGATTTCTAGATAAATTGCTGATTTGTAAACCATGCTGAAAAATAATTTCTCCTAAGAAGTGTTGTTGGGTTTTCTCCCAAGGCTGGGTTTCCCGAGGTAAAAATTATTGTCTCTATTGTGCATGGTTGTCTTTTTGTGATCTTTATTGTTTCCATTGCATTCACTGTTGAGATTTTCTGTAGTGTTATTATTCAATGATAGCAGTGGTATAAATGTTGGTTGAAAATCATTAGGAAGTAAATACTTGGAAGAAAACTGTATTCCATTGTACATCTTGTAGAAAATTCAACATGGCATTAGAGCCTTGTTGAGAGAGCAGTCATTGAAGTTAGCCTAAGAGACAGAATTCAGCATTGCAAGTGGAACTTGGAGATAAAACCAAGTATGCAGTGAAAGGAGTTGGATCAACATCATTTCAGCTAGAGTCTAGAGATTCACTTCACATGAGAGATGTTTTGTTTGTACCAGGATTGAAGAAGAACTTGCTCTCTATTTCAGCATTGAAGGATAGAGGATACGGAGTTGCATTTGTGGATGGACAGTTTCTTGTATGGCCTAAGGGCTCAAACATAGACTCAACAGAAATAATTGGTGTTTGAGAGGGAAGGCTATACTGACTGATAGGACACCTAGCCCAAGCATTGGTACATGATAGTATTAGTCTATGTGAGTCATGGCATCGAAGATTTGTGTTGAGAAATCAATGCTAGTAGGAATTAGGGTTTTTTGTTCCTCTTCTTGATAATTACTTGTGAGAATTATATTAGCTTCTTTCACTTCTTTATTAAACTAAGTTTCATCAAGTAATTACCAAATTATGTGTATGAAGATCACAAGAACAAGAGACACAAGATGTAGGCAGATAGTCACAGCAAAACCACTATGAGAGGAAAACCCAGTCATAACTCTTCTTTCAATAGATTCAAACACAAGATGAGATAATCCAAGACTCTTTGACCTACACATAAACTTCCTCCAATCACCAAGTCAGCCCTTCCTTCTTCTTCAAGTGATAACTTCCCAACAACAACTTTGATCTAGAACTTCGACCTTCCAGCAGCAGAATTCCGGCCTCCCTACAACAAAACTTCGAACTGCAGTAAAATTCAGATTTTTGACCCCTGCAAATGCCCAGTGACTTCACACGTGTTAGAGATAGATGGCCCAAAACTTCGATTTTGTCTTCCCCTACCATCTTCTTCCTTCTCGAGGAATTTCACACCTTTTTGCCTCTCTTTCTTGTGTATCGAACTTGTTGAGTGAGTGGTGCAAATGGATCGAATTGCCTCTCTATATATAGCCTTTTCTGTGGGTCGAATTGCCCCAATGTAGACCGACTTCATCGACTTGGTGTGGTGTCAAATGACCTATTTGACTAAAAATAAATATTTTTACATGATACAAAAGCCCAAGAAGGGTCTAATAAAGTTGACAATGACTCTATTGACTCACTATAAAACCTTGAAGCCTGCAAATGGAAGCTTTTGACCTAAAAATTATGACCCAAGCATGAAACCCATGCTTTAATAAGTCAGTTTTGTTAATAATAAGATTTCTTTTAACAAATATATTACATTATACAATATGAAGACCAAACCTAGTTACCTTCTTCAACACTCCCTCTCAACTAGGGAGGTATTCATGCATATATAAAAGTACATGGAAGATCTCAAAAACACATGAACTACAAAGAGTCCATGCACACTCAATGTCACGGACTAGATACCTGAATAGGGTTATCTATACGAGTGGGACTAAGATGGACTAAAGCTTTCAGCCAATCTAGGTACCATCAGGCTTACTAACTAACCATCAACTCAAGGATCTAGGTGTGTATCCAAGGTCAGAGCTCCAAGACCAACGCCACCCTCCCTCTTCGGGGTCTAGACATCAAACACAAATAGGCCGGCCAGATGTCCTCCCAAGCATCCGCCATTAGATGCTTCATCTCTCCTTATTAACTAAATCTATAATGTCAACCAATCCAAGCATGCTTCTAAAATACTCAAACTTCTTATTTGGAAGAGACTTCGTCAACACATCAGCTACGAGTTCATCTGTCGGAATATATTGTAGCTTTACGACCGCATCTTGTACCAAGTGTCTAATGTAGTGGTACTTGTTGTTGATATGCTTCGTCCTTGCATGGAATACAGGGTCTTCGAACATCTTGATGTTGCTTTGATTATCACAATTTATTATTGTATGATCCAGAGGCTTTCCAAACAGATCTAACAAGAGTTTTCTTAACCAAACAGCTTCCTTTCCTACTTCACATGCACAATGTATTCAACTTCAGCACTACTTAGCGCAACAGGATCTTGTTTTCTACTCATCCATGAAATCATTGCAGCGCCCAAACTAAAACATCCATCGGTAGTGCTTCTGCCATCAGTATCACTGCCACCCCTAACTGTATCTATGAAACCTGTCAACCTAACTTTCTTTCCATCATACTTTAGTTATCCAATGGTCATGGTGAGGCTCCAACTGAAAGTGACTAAGAATATTTACAGCGAAACATATATCAAGTCTTGTATTTACCAGGTACAACAGAGAGCCTACCAACTTATGATCGTTGGTAGGATCGACAAGACTAGAGTCGGAGCTTCTCAACTTCTTGAGATTAGTGATCATGGGATTAGTCATAGGTTTGGAATCCATCATATTGAAGCTCTATAATATCTCGATTATGTAGTTACCTTGACCCATATATATCTCTCAAGATTTCTACTATACTTCCAGACCCAAGTAATAGTGCATAAGTAACAGATCTTTCATTTCAAATTCAGCTGCCAACATCTTCTTGCAATCTTGTATTCTTCGCTCCACACTTGTAATGAACAAATCATCTACATATAGTAGTATAATGACTGGTTCATTGTTCACTACCTTGATGTAGAGATTTGGATCTACAGAATTTTTTACGAACCCAATTCTTAAGAGATATGCATCCATCCTTGCATACCATGCCCTAGGATCTTGCTTCAAGCTATATAGGGCTTTCTTAAGTCTACAAATATGTGTGTCCTTGCTAGTTATTTCAAAGCCTTTTGGTTGTTCAATGTATACTTCTTCATCAATGGTCCCATTCATAAATGTTGTTTTTACGTCCATTTGATGAATATTCCATCCCATTGTAGCAGCTAGTGAAACCAAAGATCTTATAGTACTATACCTAGCAGTCATATTTTGCTTCATAGTCAAAATTTCATAGAGCCTTCCAATGGTCATGACGAGGCTTCATGGTCATAAGGTTTCTTCATAGTCTATACCTTACTTTTGAGAGAATCCCCTTGCAACAAATCTAGCTTTGTATTTATCTATACTTCCATCAACAACATGTTTGACTTTGTAAATCCATTTTGAGGTGACAACTGATTTGTCACTTGGACTAGGAACGATTTCTCAAACTCCATTCTTCATGATGGATTGATATTCTTCTTGCATTGCCTTCTTCCATTCTTCTTGATGAGCAACTTCTTCAAATGTAGTTGGTTCAGCTTCTATTGATTTTGTCATATATGCTACATATCCTGAATACCTTTTTGGTCTTTTTCATTCTCTAAAAGTTCCTTTAGCAGCTCCATGTCCTTTAGCATCTTCAAGTGTAGCTTTTAACCAATTTGGCCTCTTCCTTGTTTCGGGTATGATCACATGTTGAATCAGCTCACTTGGTCCTTCATCTTCTTCTTCTTGGTTTGTAGTTGTCTTATCATGATGCTCTTCTTCTTCAAATAGTGGTGTATCTTCGTCATCAGAATCAATTAGAATATCCTTGGATTTTTTGTAGGCATGATTTTCATCGAATATAATATCCCTACTTACTTCAATTTGTCCTCCTTCCTTGATGTAAATTCTATATGCTTTTGAAGAAAGACTGTAGCCAACGAAGATCCCTTTAATACTTGTAGAATCTAGATTCTTTCGCTTGTCCTTTGGAACATGGATGTACGTGGGACACCCAAAAATTCGAAGATGGTCCACACATGGCTTCTTCCCTGTGAATGCTTCTTTAGGAGTCATATTCTCAAGGATTCAATGAGGACTTCTATTTTGGTTGCTTCACCTTATAAAAAATTTGGTAGATCTTGATCAAATATCATAGTTCGCATACATTCTTCAATTGTTCTATTTTTCGTTTCTGCAACTCCATTTTGTTTGGGATTGTAGGGAACAATGAGCTCCCTCTTAATACCTGCTTCTTTACAATATGCAACTATTTCTTTTGAAGTGTATTCCCCACCATTGTCGGATCTCAAGGTTTTTATCTTTCTTTTGGTTAAGGTCTCCACTTCAAATCTAAACTCCTTGAATTTTTCAAATACTTCGTCCTTTGTCTTGAGAAGGTAGAGCCATGTCTTCCTAGAGTGATCATCAATGAAGGTCACATAATAAAAATGGCCTTCCAACGATTTGTTAGACAATGGCCCACCCACATCGAAATGAATGAGGTCTAATATTTCCTTAGACCTTGTATCACTGCTTGTAAAAGGCTTCCTTGTATTCTTTCCTAAAGCACATCCCTTACATACTCCATCACAATCTTCTTTGTTGTTAGGGACGCCATTTACCATTTGATTGAGAGGGAATGATCTTGTAATGTATATGCTTTGAAAATTCAAGAATCCCCGAATTACTACTGCAACAAACTGATATTACTTCTCCTACTTGTTAATCCATGCAAGTTATTTAATGTGTTCTACTGTAAATATCGAAGTAAATACAATCGCAGCCTTCACAATTTTAAATAATATGCAAAAACAAGAATCTAAGCAAGAAAGAAATAACACACAAGTGACATCGTTATTTTTGGACCAATGTCTCCAGAAAAACCCAATGTGGAAAAATCGGTGCAGAAACTGAGGGTTTGTATTATTAAGCAGTGATTTCTGAATACAATCTTTGGATGCCTTGTTAGCTATCCAATACAGAGAATCTGACTAATAGAGAGATCAGCGAGATATACCTCACACTATCACTAGCGATCCAGTACTAATCCAGCTACTAAATGGCTAGCCCTTAGCTGCCTTTGCGCAATCATTGCGTTGCTCTGCATCACAGCTTCTGGGGACTGCGTCACTCCTTTGGTTGATCGATTTGCCTCTGGAACTTCGACTTTCTGCGCTCCCGGTCTCACACCGACTTCTGGCTCTGGAACTAGATTCTCCAACAAATTTCGGATCTCCTCTTAGGCTTTGCGTGGCTCTGCACTGCCTCTTCTAGATATCTCTCTAACTTCTATGTGATGTATCCCCCCGGATCAGGAAACTCTCCAAACGGAAACTATCTCTGCCTCTCACTGCAAGAAATCACCTCGATCACTTCTCCAACAACTACTGCACTGCTCTCTTTAGAAATCGATCTCTTGATGTCTTACCTGATGTGTTTTCCAAATGCCCCTCAAGCCTCTTCTTATAATCCTCTCGTTGATCAACCAATGGCCCAGATTAGATTCTAATCAATCGCTCAGATCATTTTGGCTTGATCCTCGTTGTCTTCTAGAAGTTTCACCCCCAGTTTAATTAATACCCTTTAATTATTTTAATTTCCTAAATTTTGCCTTAGGCATCCATTAAAAATAATTAATTATTTTTAATTAAACCTTCTCTGAGTGGAATTTCCCAAAACGATTTCTGGGTATTCTAGAATACATGTGTCCTAGCCTCCCTGCAAATTTTGAGGCTTAGTGCACATTCGATGCTACCAAAAAACAACAAATGCCCATATCTTCTATGCCATAGTTTGATAGGATTGATTTCCATGTGAACTAGGGCTTGAGGAGATGGTGTTATAACTCTATATAGTCTTCCTTCATGAACTCCAATAACCCTTGCCTTTTCAATGCTTGAATCCTTTCCCCAAACCAAAACTTTACCATCTACAAAGGCAACCCTATCTCCTTTATCTTCTAAACAAGAAATTGAAAATAAATTATTTTTCAAACCTAAAACATAGAGTATATTGTTGAGGTGTAGGTTTGCTCCATTTTCCAGCTTCAAAGATGTAGATCCAAGGCCCTTGACTGCATAATTGTTATTGTCTCCTAGCTCCACTGCATGAGATTATTGTTCCTTTGATAGAGTATGAAGTTGTCCACTTTCTCCTATCATATGTCTTGATGCTCCACTATCAATGATCCATGCATTGTCACCATCAAGAGTACCAGTTAGTAGCCAAAAACCCTTCACTTTTGACTTTCTTAGATAAGTCGTAGATGATCCTTCTAATTCAGCTTCATGCAATTTCTATGATATTGCACCCCATCTTCAAGTAACTTGTCATAGAGGGAGTAACCTTTTCTTCCAAGCCAACAAAGTGATCTGCAACCTTCTTCAACCTTAGCTCTAATACCATGTTATGAAATCAATGCTAATAGGGATTAGGGTTTTTTTATTCCTCTTCTTGATAATTGTGAATTATGTTGGCTTCTTTTACTTCTTTATTAAATTAAGCTTCATCCAATAATTACCAAATTATGCGTATGAAGATCACAAAAACAAGAGACACAAGATGTGGGCGAACAGTAAGGGAAAAACCCCTATGAGGGGAAAACCCGGTCATAACTCTTTCTTCAGTAAATTCAAAGACAAAATGAGATGATCCAAGACTCTTTGACCTAGACACAAACTTCCTCCAATCACCAATTCAACCCTTCCTTCTTCAAGTGATAACTTCCCAGCAACAACTTCGATCTAGAACTTCAACTTTGTTGTAGCAGAATTTCGGCCTCCCTGCAACAAAACTTCCACCTACAATAAAATTCAGATTTTCAACCCCTTCAAATGCCCAGTAACTTCACACGTGTGAGAAATAGATGGCCCAAAACTTCGATTTTGTCTTCCCCTGTCCTTCTCTAGGAATTTCACACTTTTTTTGCCACTCTTTCTTGTGTATCGAACTTGTTGAGTGAGTGGTGCAAATGGATCAAACTGGCTCTCTATATATAGACTTTTATGTGGGTCGAATTGCCCTAATGTAGGCCAACTTCATCAAGATAGGGCCGACTTGGTGTGGAGGTGTCAAATGACTTATTTGACTCAAAAATAATTCTTTTTACATGATACCAAAGCTCAAGAAGGGTCTAATGAAATTGGCAATGACTCTATTGACTCAATATAAAACTTAGAAGCCTACAATGGAGGCTTTTGACCTTAAAATGATGACCCAAGCATGAAAACCATCCTTTAATAAGTCATTTTTATTAATAATAAAATTTATTTTGACAAATATATTACATTATACAATTATGACAACTGAACCTAGTTACATTCTTCAACAATTTGATCACCTACATTACAAGGCTTTACCAACATTGAGGAAGATTGTTACAGGTCGTCCAAAGCTTCACGTGGAGCATGATGGTGTTTGCAGGGGATGTGCACTTGGCAAGAATGCCAAAGCATCTTTTCTAAGCAGTGATAGTGGGTCCAAGGGGATCTTGGATCTAGTGCATTTTGATGTATGTGGACCAATGACAGTATCATCTTTGGGGGGTTACTTGTACTATGTGACTTTCATCAATGATTACTCTCGGAAAACTTCGATCGATTTCACGAAGACCAAAGATGAGGTCTTTAGCATGTTTCAGGAGTTCAGGGCTGAAGTAGAGAACCAGACAGAGAAGAAGATCAAGGTCTTCAAGTCAAATAATGGAGGAGAGTATACTTCAAGAGACTTAGTGATTTTTGCATGGAGGCAGGGATCAAGAGGGAGTGGATCGTTCCTTACAACCCTCAACATAATACAGTTGTGGAAAGAAAGAATAGATCCATTGTGGAAGTTGTGAAGGCGATAATTCATGATCAGGATCTACCCATGTTCTTATGGGTAGAGGCATCCAACACAGTTGTTTATGTTTAGAACAGGAGTCCCCATCAAATATTGGAGCACATGACTCCCGAGGAGGCACTCACATGAGTGAAGTTAAAGATCAGTCATTTGGGGATCTTCAGTTGTCCAGTATATTTTCATGTGCCCAAGGAGAAGAGGAAGAAGTTGGAACCTTCTGGTAAGAAAGGCATTTTTGTGGGATACAACAAGACTTCGAAGGCCTACAAAATCTACATTCCAGAACAGTGTTAGATTGAGGTTAGTCAGGGTATTACTTTTGATGAGAAGGTAGCCTTCAGGAGGTCTAGAGAATCCCACATGGAGATTGATAGTGAGGAGCAAGAGGCTCCAAAGGATGTATGCACATGTCTTCCTATTCTAGTTGTTCATCCTTCAAATGATCAGGAAGAGGCCAGCATGGCTTTGTGATACTTTGTAGGACATAGAAGGACATGCAACCCCCCATGGTTATTTCAAGGAGAATAAGCGACCACAGAGCTTCTCAAGCTATACAACATTGATGAGCAACATCATTGATTCTGAGCCTTCTAGTTATGAGGAGGCAACAAGCTAGCAAGTTTGGAAGGATGCCATGATGGAGGAGTATTAGTCCATCGTGAAGAATGATGTGTGGGAAATAGTTTTGAGACCAGAGGGGAAGTCAATGGTGACCTTCAATTGGATCTATAAGATAAAGCATGCGGCAGATGGCAGCATCAAGAAGGACAAAGCAAGGTTTGTGGCAAGAGGATTCTCACAGAAAGAGGAAGTGGACTATGATGAGACGTTTTCTCTAGTCACCAGGTACATTTCTATTAGAATTGTTATTTCTATTGCTTCAGTTATGGGTTGGAAGATACATCAGATGGATGCAAAGATCGATTTCCTCAATGGTGTGATTAAGGAAGAAGTTTACATAGAACAACCTCAAGGCTTCAAGGTATATGGGAAAGGGTCTAATGTTTGCAGATTGAAGAAGGCTTTGTATGGACTTAAGCAAGCACCCAAGGCTTGGTGGTCCAGGATTGATGGATACTTGATGAGCTTGGGCTTCACCAAGAGTGTTGTGGATCCTGAGCTTTACTTCATGATTGTTGATGGCGATCCTTTGATCTTGGTGTTGTATGTGGATGATTTGTTCCTTACTGGGGCCAAGAGGCTCATTGTTTGGTGTAAGAGGGAGTTGGCCTCGAAGTTCGAGATGAAGGATCTTGGCCTGATGCACTATTTCATAGGATTAGAGGTGTGGTAGAGACGATGAGATCTTTCTCGAATAAGGGAAGTACATTGTTCAAATTTTGAGGAGATTCAACATGATGGATTGCAAGCCCATGACTACACCTATGGTGACCAATCTGAAGAAGCTGAGTGATTCTTCTTCAGATTCAAATTTGGTGGATCCCACAATGTACAAGCAGTTGATCAGATCTTTGATATACTTGGTTAACGCCAAGCTTGATATTTGCTTTGCAGTGAACACCTTCATCCAGCATATGGTTGAGCCGAGGTAAGTACAATGGGTTGCAGCAAAGCATGTGTTGAGGTACCTACGAGGTACAGTTGGATATGGTTTGAGATATGCCTCAAGTGGTAAGTGAGGCTGCAAGTATATACTGATTCAGATTGGGTCGAGAGTGTATAGAGGACAGAAAGAGGACCTTGGGATGTTGCTTCAACTTGGGATCAACTATGATATCCTAGTTTAGCAAGAAGCAAACTTTTGTCGCACTCAGCATAGCAGAGGCAGAGTATATTGCAGCTATGGTCACAAGTCATGAAGTAGTGTGGCTTCGGAAGCTTCTTGCAAGACTATTTGATCAAGTCACTTCCTCTGAGACGTGGTGTAGAAGGGAGCAGTGAAGCTCCAGTACATATCCACAAACGAACAAGTTGCGGACATTCTCACCAAGCCACTACCTAAAGCGAAGTTTGTATACTTCAGAGACAAAGTTGGCGTGATGCAGAATGTCTCCCTCATTGAGGAGTGTTGATGTCTTTCGCAGGATCAGGCAGACCATCTCCTGAGAAGCCATGTTGGTTTGGATGGGTCATGTTGATTTGACCAAGGGAGTTGGATACATTCAGTTGAGTAACCATGCTGATTTGGCTAGGCCATGCTAATTTGACCATATGGATGAATGGCCCAGGGGCATACCTTCTCCTGCAAAGCCATGCTGCTGTGGCTGGGTCATGCTAATTTGACCAGGGGAGTTGGATGCATTTTCCTGAGAAGGCATGTTGATTTCATTGGGCCATGCTCATTTGGCCAGGGGTAAATGGCCCAGGTTACTAACATTGTCTGCTATAGGATGGAATGATCTATATCTATAGACATGCATGTGAGAAGACACTACATCAACATAGCAAGCTCATGAACTTTTCTTGTGGAAGAAGAAATTTCAGCTAAGGGGAAATTTCAATTTGTTTGCAACTAAGGAGAATACCTCCCTTGCTAAGAGGAGTGATGATTTTTTGTAGCATCAGGAGATATTCCTGCATGGCTAAAGGGGTCTTCGAGTTGACCTAGAAAAAATTAAAATAAAATTTATTTTTGGAGTGATAAATCAGCCTAGGAAGTCAAGTCGGCGCAGCCAATGAAAGGGTGTGTGCCTTAGATTATTTTACCCCATTCGACAAGTATAAATAGATGATGTGACATCTCATTTTCTATACCAACGAGGAGTAAGTATTTTGCTCTTTTTTCTCTCTTGGACAGTCGCAAGTGGGAGAACAGGCCAAGTTTGACCAGCAACACGTGTGAAGAAAAGTTGACTATTTGATTGAGTTTGACTTGTGTTGACTGAGTTGTTTGATCTCTGATTTGACCGCAAACCATACAACATTGACCGAACATTTGACTGTAGTCCACACATGTGGATTTGGCCTTAGTCTGACCAACCACAGGGTTGCACATGCAAGTTGACCGCAGGCAACACTTTGACCAAGGTTGATTTTGTATTGTTTTGAATAGTTTGACCAATGTTGACCAGCAAATGATTAGACTAGGTTTAACTGGTATTTGGTCTTTTATATTGGCACAAATTTCTAGACATATTCCTAGTTTGTAAACCTTGCTGAAGAATAATTTCTCCTAAGAAAAGTTGCTAGGTTTTCTCTTAAGGTTGGGTTTCCCGAGGTAAAAATTATTCTCTATTGTGCATGGTTGTCTTTCTATACTCTTTATTGTTTCCGTTGCATTTATTGTTGAGATTTTCTGAAGTGTAATTATTCAATGATAACAATGACATAAACATTGGTTGAAAATCATTAGGAAGTAATTACTTCGCAGAAAATTGTACTCTATTGTATATCTTGTAGAAAATTGTAATATCCCCAATTTTGTGAGCATGGGAATTTTGCATAATTTTGGTGATATTAATTAAAGGGGTAAATATTATTTTGGAGAAAGGTGGCAAGTATTATTTTATGGAGACTGACGACAAATTATTATTTAATTCAAATGGAGGCAAAAGTCACTTAGTGGAAAATGGCCCCCACCCATAAAATAATAATTAAAAAATGAGTCTAGAAGCATGAGGAGAAATTATAAAAGGAGGATGGACTCATTCGTTAATCATCTTTTGACTATTATATTTCACCTTTCATCTTCTCTTAGGGTTGTTTAGCACAAGAAGAAAAGTGTTGTTTAGCACCTATGTTGCAAGAAACGTGGGGGGGAGGCCCGTTTCCTTGAGGAAACTGGGACGAAATGCGTTTCAGCGTTTGGTACGGCCGTGAAACGTGTTTCCGGCCATACCACCATGTTTCCCGAAATGGAAACGTGGG
>APFE031525642.1:45454-73520 GCA_000404065.3 Pinus taeda | reverse complement strand
GGCGCTCCCCCGCAACTATGTTCAAGACTGTTGTAAGCACCTTCAACAAGCAGCCAACAATGTCAAGATAGCCTTCAAGTTTATTTCAGAACCTTGTACAAATAATGGCTTTAAAATGCCTCCAATGTTTGTCAACACTTGTGCTTCTAGAAATCAGCAGACCAAGGCCAAAATTGTGCTTGCAAACAAAAACAATGTCTCCAACCAAAGTTTGCAATACTATCTCACTGTAGATCTGCAATAGAATTGCTTAGATGCCTCCATAGGTCTGAATTCAAATGCTCCACTTGTTATTCATGGCAAGCTTCAATAGGTCCTCTACACTTTACAACCGGTCCTTCATATATTGTAGACTTTACCACACGTCCTCCACAAGCTGCATTTAGTTACAGGACTTGTATAGTCTTAACAAATCCTTGTAGAATCTCTTCAATGATCCAAAGGGAAGTCACAATGCTGCACTGATCTGTGGAAGAAGCAAACAAATCCTCTTTTTGTTCTATCTTCCTTACTCGGATGATCCTTAGGTCTCTGCAAAAATCCTCTTTTTGTTTTATCTTCCTTACTCGGATGATCCTTAGGTCACTGCAAAAATCCTCTTTTAGTTACCAAACGGTCCAAAAAATTGCACAGAATCTCCCAGAATTTCCCACAGAAACTGCAATAAAGTCCCCTTCATATTCTTTTTTATTTTCTTCTTCAAGTTCACAAGATGTGAACTTTTTATTTTTACTTCTTATATTGATTGACCGAGATCTCTTCTTTTAGAGCCAGGTGCACAAACGTGTATATATACCTTTTTATGAGTCGAATTGTTATGTATGAAGGAAAGCCGACAAACATATTTTTAGTAGCCAACATATCTTTAGGATATTTTTTTAACAAATTTTTTAGTTGTCTACCATGTGATGTATGCATTACATCTATCTGCCATGTGATGGATAATATAGGACCTTGTCTGCCATGTGAAAGATGGATCATATAAGACCTTGTCTGCCATGTGAAAGATAAATCATACAAGACCTTGTCTTCCATGCAAGTGTTGTATCCCATGGGTGATGTGTTACACCATGCTGCTTGCATTATGTTTGCCATGTATGGTCATAAGGAACATGTATCCCATGTTTGTCAGCCATTAATCAAAGTTATTTCGTTGTTTTTAATAAGGAATTTTTTTGTTGAATCAAAAGATATTTGGAGCCAAGGACTATGTTTATTAAATATGTTTTGTAATGTGTAATGTAAGATAATATATCGTAGCATAAGGTAATGGATGGTAGTGTGAATGTATGGGTAAGGTTTAGGGATTTTATAGGAAGGTTTAGAATTTAGGATTTTTAATTTTTTTATGAAGTCGAATGAATATTATTTAGGGCTAGTTGTTAGGAATTTTAGGGTTAGGGTTTTTAAGGTTTTATAAGATAGGGATTTTAAGTTTTCATTTGTTTAAGATATAGGGTTTGCTCACCTACGGTTTGCACAACAAGGGTATTAGCATAGACCTGGGGTTTCCATTATCTTCAACAATGACAACATTCTATTGACATCAATGACAACTTTGACCAACAATACAGACCTAATTTTAGACCCTAGCATCTAGTGTTGTATAGAGGTATCCAGTGATGAGCAGTGGCTTGCAGAGGAGCATGGAGATGTGTGGTTGTTTGATGTAGCATGTTGGTTTGCATTGAGCGACTCACATCGCATTGAGTACACATGGGGAGTGTCAAGTACAATGACACATGTAGGATACGAGACGATACAGAATGGTACAACAGTAGCACGAGGTATCTAGTGGTGTACAGGGATAGGTTGCAAGGTACAATGCCAGGTTGAGGAGTACAGGGATACTCGGTGGGATGTAGGGGCATATGGTGTTGCACAGTGGGGTCTTGGAGGGTTGCCTCCAAGGAGACTTATGGATGTAGACACCGAGCATACCTTTGGGTGTAGTTCACGCAAGATCGACGAGGACGCAGACGAGAGATACTCGATGGTATCCATGGGGACTCACACACCTGTCCCTCTTATCCATCACTTACAGGCACAAATGATTTGGTTGTTGTCCTTTGACACTCCGGGCGCGAGCAGCACGAGACATGGAGCTCACCCGAGATATTGGGATGACACTCAATGTGAAAATTTGGAAGCCCAAATTTCTACTGCACCAACTGATTAATTTCCTTTTATTTGTTAATCACTGAACAAATTATTCACTGCATCCTACAACAAAGACCAAAACTAATACACTGCAGCCTTCACCAATTTAAATTAAATGCGGAAACAAGAAACTGAGCAAGAAGGAAATATACAACAACACAAATGACACCATTATTTTTGGACAAATGTCCCCAAAAAACCCAATGCGGGAAAACCGGTGCAGCAGTTGAGGGTTTGTATTATTAAGCAGTCGTTTTCTGAATACAATCTTTGGATGCCTTACTGGCTATCTAATACAGAGAGAAACTGGCTGACAGAGAGATTAGTCAGAAATACCTCACACTATCATTGGCAATCCAAGACTGATCCATCCATTGAATGGCTAGCCCCTAGCAGCCTCTACGCAGTTTCTGCACAATCACTACGTTGTTCTGCATCACTGCTTCTGGGGTCTGCTTCACTCCTTTTGGCTTATCGTTTTGCTTTTGGATCTTCGCCTTCTGCCCTCCCGGTATCACACCCCGGCTTCTGGCTTCAGAACTCAACTTCTCCAGCAAAATACAAATCTCCTCTCAAGCTTTGCGTTGCTTTTGCATTAGCCTACGCTACCCAACGTAGCCTCTGCGTTCTCTTTTGGATCTCTCTCTACCTCTTTGCAATGTATTCCCAAATCAGGAAACTCTCCAACCGGAACTATCCCTACCCCTCATTGCAAGAAATCACTTTGATCTTCTCTCTAGCAACTGTTGTGTTGCTCTCTCTGAGAAATTCAATCTCTTGATCTCTCTCTGTTGTGTCTTCCAAATGCCCATCAAGCCTCCTCTTATAATCTTCTCGTTGAAAACCAACGGACCAGATTAGATTCTAATCAACAGCT
The DNA here is from genome assembly GCA_000404065.3 of Pinus taeda. Classification (NCBI taxonomy): domain Eukaryota; kingdom Viridiplantae; phylum Streptophyta; class Pinopsida; order Pinales; family Pinaceae; genus Pinus; species Pinus taeda. The sequence continues at coordinate 70,483 of APFE031525642.1, read as the reverse complement.
TAGATCATTTTGGCTTGATCCTTGTTTTCTTCTAGAAGTTTCACCCCCAGTTTGATTAATACCCTTTAATTATTTTAATGTCTTAAGTTTAGACTTAGGTACCCATTAAAAATAATTAATTATTTTAATAAAATTGCCTCTGGGTGGAATTTCCCAAAACAATTTATTGGTATTCTGAAATACATGTGTCCAAGCCTCCCTACAAATTTTGAGGCTTAGAGCACATTCGATGCTACCAGAAATCAACACTCCCTCTTAGCAAGGAATGTGCTCTAATAATGCAACATGATGAAGCATTACTCTAACTCTGAAACATCTCCCTCTGCGTTGTTGATGTCTGACATTGCTGCCCACTAACTACTGCGCAAATGTTGCATATGTACTGCTGCTGACCCTACCACTGCCAATACTACAACCCTCATAAGTTCTGCATCTGTGTTGTCGTTGGCACTGCCACTACCAATAATGCATCTGCACTGCAACCTTCTCCAACTGTTGTTGCTATTGCATCAGCAACAGAAAAGCATCCAAAATTACTAAGCAGGTGTTCAGCATGATGCATTTGCTGTTGGAGTTCTAACTGTTGCTAGTCTCTGCACTGACCCTCTCAAGCCTTTGTGTTGTTGCAACTCTACACTATGCCAACTGCATTGCTGCCAATTCTGCTCCACGCTGCGCAGTCTTTGGCGCTCCTAGCCACTGCAACTATCACTCTGGCACTCCTCTGCACCAACTAACACTGGTCATCCTGCTACTTCCGATCTGCGCTCCCGTAGCAAGGTATTGATCCAAGAGGTGGACTCCTCAAGGATCCTGCCCATTTGTAGTTCTTTTGAACTACAGTTCTAGATCACCCCACCTCGCCCCTAGAGGTATCTGGGCAACCATGGAAAACTCCTCCTCCTCAATCTTTGCGGATTCAACCTCCGAATCATGCTTCTCGTCCTTGTCCTTCTTGAGAGGACACTGCGTAGCGTAGTGACCAAGTTCACCACACTAGAAGCACTTGATCTTCGAGACATCTTTCTTCTTCTTTCGTTGCTCATGCTACCCCTTAGATGCAAGGGTTTCATTTTCTTCCTCCTCCTTAGGCTTTGTTCCACTGTTGTTGTTGCTATCAAGTTTTCACTTGACCAAGTTCTTCATTAATGTCCTCATGTTGAAGCGTGTAATGATTCTAGATGGCATCACGTAGACTGTCTTGTCTTCATGCTGTGCGTATAAGTTCCTACTCTTACTGCGGCTAGGTGGAGGATGGATCTTTATGACCTGCGTATTAATCTTGTGCCCTGTGAAACCCCAGACTACATGTAACCATGAACAACTTCATGTCCAGCGCATATATCTTATGCCTTCGTAACCCTAGACGCGTGTATTCATTTCTATGAGTTGTTGCCCAGCGTATTTATGCCCAATGTATTGACCAGCATAACAAGTTTATTCCCATACGCATATTATACCTTTATGTATTGCGTTCTCCTCATGATCAACATATAATGGCTGCGGCTCTTCCATATGACAACGAAGCAGATTTATCACGACATAGTCTTGCGTGTAAGGAACAACGTATTCCCAGATCTGCGTATCAATGTACAACATCAGTGTATTCCTTAATTTGTGTATTAATGGTCTCCATTAACAGCATACAAGGTCTCTGCATGCATCCTCATAAGCCTGCGGCTGTGGCTAGGGCATTACAGCAGTTAGGGCATCATAGTGGCAACTTCATGTCCGGCATATGTTTTTCTTGGTGTCTCACTCCTTCTCCAAAAACCCAAGACATGGAGAGGAGGAGATCACTCAAGAATTGTATGTCCAAAAGACATCAAATCCTCATCTATTTATACCAAAAATGTATAGGTTGAATAGACATGACTTGGGCTTCTAGAGCCTACACAAGTGTTGGTCGGCTTGATAATAATTACATAATCAAAATAAATTCATATCTTCATAAATACTTATCAGAATCGGATGATCTTAGGATCAATCCTACACCTCTCGACAAAAGGGATCCAATTAAAATATCAGCTGCCATAAATAAGCTGACCCACATGGAGTTTGGCCCTAGTTGCCAATTTTAACACTCCCTCTCAACTAGGAAGAACTCCATCCGCTGATCCATATGTCCGACTGTACTACCTCTGCCATTAGTGCCTTGCACTGCTCTACCAAGCTCTGCTCAACTCTGCTAGCTCTGCTCTGCTCTGCTGGCTCTGCTCAGCTCTGTTGGCTCTACTCTGCTCTGCTGGCTTTGCTAAGCTCTACTGGCTCTACTCTGCTCAACTTAGCTATGCTGAACTATGAAGAAGAAGAATTGATCGAGAACGAGTCATATCATTCTCCACCGACCTAAACTCAGTCTCAGAGTGCGTACCACTGGTCCCAGACCAGTCTCAACCGACCCGAAGTCAGCGTCATAGTAAGTACCACTCCTACCACTGGTCCCAGACCAGTATCGCAGTCTCAGAGAGTGTACCACTGGTCTCAGACCAGTCTCAACCGACCCGAAGTCAGCGTCATAGTGTGTACCACTCTCACTGGTCCCAGACTAGTGCTGCACTGACACGAAGTCAGTCTCAGAGTATGTACCACTAGTCCCAGAGCAGTCTCAACCGACCCGAAGTCAGTGTCATAGTAGGTACAACTCCTACCACTGGTCACAGACCAGTATCGCAGGCTCAGAGAGTGTACTATTGGTCCCACACCAGTCTCAACCGACCCGAAGTCAGTGTCAAAGTATGTACGACTCTCACTGGTCCCAGACAAGTCCTGCACTGGCACGAATTCAGTCTCGGAGTATGTACCACTAATCCCAGACCAGTCTCAACCGACCCGAAGTCAGCGTCATAGTATGTACAACTCCTACCACTGGTCCCAGACCAGTATCATTGATCCCAGATCAATTGAGGTCATCCTAGCATAGGGAGTACAGTAGATACAACGATGCGCCCATCAATACTACTATGGTCCCTAACTTCATTTCCCTACTCATTGATCAGATGAGAGGTACTTCCCATGAGTCCCATACTGCATGGGTAGGATGCCTCAACAGGAGAACTTAATCAATCCTGTCCTCACAGGAGAACACATCAATCCTGCTACAATCGCCATGGAGAACACATCAATCCAGGCCTCACAGGAGAACACATTAATCCTGCTACATAGAAGAGCGAATCATCTTATTCCACAAGAGAGCAAAACATCTTGTTCCAGTGCACATCACCAGGGGAGAGTGAGTCAACCTGTGGTCGTATGTTGTTCTAGTAAGAATCGCAAGCTCCTAGAGCTCAATGTATGCAACATGCAGGACCCTTTTACAAGGATCTCTCGATGACTCCAAGTCGTACGGGAAAATCACAGATTTAATCTTTCCCCGGGGCTTTCTCAAAATGTCAACAACCTGTACATCAGTCTCAATGCGATGGAGCCTCCTTGCTCATCAACTTAACATATCCCAGATAAGGCAGTATCTGATGTCTACCTGCTAGAGCAATTGTCGAATACGGGATTTCTCAATAATCGAATCCCACCTCTGGTTGTCACAAAGAATCATAGTGGTATCCATCATGTGTACAAACAGCTCACTGAAGAGCTTCAGCAACCAGATTGCCTCACAGAAGGCCATACTAGCAGCAGCAATGTATTCTGCCTTGGTGGTGCTTACAGCTACCGACTTCTGCTTCCTGCTCATCCAGGATATCGAGGCAGATTCCAAAGAGAAACAGCACTGAGAAGTGCTCTAATGATCCTCCACACTACCTGCCCACTCATCATTCGAATAATCATGTGGTTTCATATTTCCGACAGTGTATCTCAATCCATGAGAGATTGTGCCCTGAAGATATCTCAGAAGATTCTTGGCAGCAATCCAGTGAGGCTCAAACAAATATGAGCTCATCATGTTAACTGCAACACAGATGTCTGGACAGAGGTTCTCCAAGAACATCAACGCGAATGAGTTTATGAAACTTAAAGGCATTTCCCAAATCAGGTCCGACATCACTACCATATAACTTCTGAAAGTTAAGATCCTTGAGGTAGTCACAGGCTTGCAGCTTATCTTTCCACATTCAGAATCCAACTCCCTCTATCTCCTATAAATGAGAGGGTCTGCACCTGTCAAACATAGGTGCCGGTATGAGAGGTTTATCATCCACAACCTTCGAGTAATGGTTTGGATGTTTCACTCCTAGTGAATCTCAGCTGCATTAGACAACTATCAATCCTCTCATACTACGCCCGAGGTGTTTTGCTTCAAGCCATAGAAGGCTTTCTTCCATTTGTATTCATGAGATTCCCGATCATGAGTCTCAAACTACTCGGGAGGTTCCAAGCCTATGGACCTGCTGCATGAGGGGAATAGTCCCCTTATAATATTTTTCTTCGGTACATTTGAGACATGTACCTTCATGCTCCTTTTTGAATTCAGGCATCCTAGTCATCATCTAACTCACAGACCTCCGGTGCTGAGTCAATGGACATGGTCCCCAGTGGACTTCCTGCAACTTGATACAACCCTGAACTCAAAAACATCTTTGAAAGATCTATTTTCAAACACGTACCTTTCCATCGATAAGTGCCACCCTATAACCTTTGACTTCCATTTCCGAGATGGACACCAGGTTCTTGCGATCAGGTACATAAAAGAGATTCTGGGGTTCCTTGCTTTCGTGGAAGAGTCGACCATTTCCTTGATGACTTGCATTACCAGTCATTCCTTTGATCATTGAAGATGTCCCAGGAATGATTGTTATCTTCATCAAGAGATGTGTCTCTGCCATTCGGACACTCCTTCGCATAACAACCGAACTTATTTCAACAAGGCATCCGCCTTTCCTTCCACCCTTAGATCCGAACTTCCCAATGAAATGATCTTTAGATGGGCCATTAGAAACTTCCGCTGCACCATTCTGATAACATTCTCTACTTCGACTTCTCCCTTAGTGAATGAGAAGCGGGATAATGATCCCATTGATCCTTTTGTCTTGTCTCAACTAACTTTGGTGATTGCTCTTTCACTCTTGCTTGGGCATTGTCTTCACCTCAGCTCTGATACCATGTTAAGTTTAGGTATGTTCTATGCTAGAGCAATTTATTTAAATTTTCACAGTTAGCAATCACATCAGCATTAAGATAAACTGCAGATAGAACATAAATATAAAATGCAGAAGACAAGCCAAGGCAAGAGGACACAAGATATGGCGCGAGCTAGGAACAAACCCCACAATGTGTGGGGAAACCCTTTGATCAAATCTTCTTTTATCTTCAAAGTTCAACAAAGAAAGACAGAGAGAGTACATTTACAATAGAAGTCAACACTTTGACTTATCTAGATCTATCATAGATCATTTCGTATAATGATGAGATCAATTGAAGACATTCTGCTTCAACTGATTCTCAAGGTGACTCCACCTATCATCGTGTTGCATCTCGTCCATTTGCTGCACCTTACTGTGTAGCACCATCATGCTGCTCATGATCACACTTATCATGATGCTGCCCGTTGCATCATTCATCACAGTTGCACCATTGTTGTACCTTTACTGAGATCATGCTGGTTATACCTTTTGAAGTTGTTATAGCAGCATCTTTTCGATGATGAGATCTATTTATATCTTCACTGTTCTCTTTGTTAGATAACTTCATTTAGGGCTTCATTATTATAATGACAGTTTCATCATGTTACATAAACACTATATATAAACTGTAGTGATAATTGAGAGATCACTGTTGTGACAACGATTGAGAACCTCATCCTTAAATTGATGCTAAGACATTACTGCTGAGCTAGCAGGAGCACATATATATACTGATATCCTTTTTCATCCATCATAGCTGCATAATTTCCAGCGTGTATGGTTTCTCTGCCCTACGTATAAAAGATTGACAGCATTACGTTGACTGTGTACACTGTGGCTACATTTGACTGCGTGTATATATATTTAGATTGAGTGACACTGTGTGTATATTAGCTAAGAATATATAGTTATTGCTACGATGAAGGATTCTTCATTAACTGCGTTGAATCCAGATGTCCTCACGTTGAAGCGTGTAATGATTCTGGATGGCATCACGTAGACTCTCTTGTCTTCATGTTGTGCATATAAGTTCCTACCCTTACTGCGGCTAGGTGGAGGATGGATCTTTATGACCTACATATTAATCTTGTGCCCTGCGAAACCCTAGACTATGTGTAACCATGAACAACTTCATGTCTAGCACATATATCTTATGCCCTGCGTAACCCTAGACGCATGTATTCATTTCTATGAGTTGTTGCCCAGCATATTGACTAGCGTAACATATGACTGCGTGGTTCATTCCCATATGCATATTATACCTTTATGTATTGCGTTCTCCTCATGATCAGCATATAATGGTTGTGGCTCTTCCATATGACAACGAAGCAGATTTATCACGAGACAGTCTTGCATGTAAGGAATAGTGTATTCCCAGATCTGCATATCAATGTACAACATCAGCGTATTCCCTAATCTGCGTATTAATGGTCTCCATTAACAGCGTACAAGGTCTCTGCCTGCATCCTCATAAGCCTGTGACTGCAGCTAGGGCATTATAGCAATTAGAGCATCATAGTGGCAACTTCATGTCTAGCGTATGTTTTTCTTGGTGTCTCACTCCTTCTCCAAAAACCCAAGACGTGGAGAGAAGGAGATCACTCAAGAATTGTATGTCCAAAAGACATCAAATCCTCATCTATTTATACCAAAAATGTATAGGTTAAATAGACATGACGTTTGGGCTTCTAGAGCCTACACAAGTGTTGGTCGGCTTGATAATAATTACATAATCAAAATAAATTCATATCTCCATAAATACTTATCGGAATCGGATGATCTTAGGATCAATCCTACACCTCTCGACGAGAGGGATCCAATAAAAATATCAGCTACCATAAATAAGCTGACCCACATGGAGTTTGGCCCTAGTTGCCAATTTTAACATGGAATTTAGCCCTAGTTGCCAACTTTAACACTCCCTCTCAACTAGGGAGAATTCCACCTGTCAATCCATCTGTCATCATCATGCCACCCTATCATCATGTATCATCTTTTTCATCACTACTCTGCTCTATTGAACAATGAAGTAATAATGACGAAGAAGTGATCGGGAGTGAGTCGAAAGACCTTACCACTCTCCACTAACAAATTCAGTCCTTGATCCTAGATCAAGTTGTTGAACACCATGCATCCTAGTCATTGGGAGTACAGCAATACACAATGCGTCCATCGGTAGTGTTAAGGTCCCTAACCACTTTTCCCAACTCATTAGCCAGATGAGAGGTACTTCCCATGAGTCCCGGACTCCATGGGTAGGATGGGTGCATCGGTAAGAGAAGGTGAACCACTCATCCTGCTCATATGCCATAAGAGAAGGTGAACCACTCAGCATATGCATATGTCAATCGTAGAGGAAGGTGAACCACTCACCGTGTACATAGCGCACCATTAGGGGAAGGTGAACCACTCAGCATATGCATATGTCAATCGTAGAGGAAGGTGAACCACTCAGCATATGCATATGTCAATCGTAGAGGAAGGTGAACCACTCACCGTGTACATAGCGCACCATTAGGGGAAGGTGAACCACTCCCCCTATGGTCGCTCATAGCTCCAAGAAGTACCCCAAGCCCCAAGAGCTCCCAGAGCTCAGCGTCCAACTCATACAGGACCCTCATAGGAGGGCCTTTCCACAACTCCAAGTCTCTCTCGGAAGGTTAAGAATTTGACCTTCCCCAAGGGCTTCGTGAGAATGTTTGCGACCTACTCATCCCTCCTAATGTGTCAAAGCCTTATTGCTCCCCGTTGTACCATATCCCGAATAAAGTGGTACCCGATATCAATGTGCTTGGAGCGATCGTGGAACACGGGATTCTCTGAAAGGCGAATCCCACTCTGGTTGTCACAAAAGATCACGGTGGTATCCAGCACATGCTCATATAGCTCACGGAAGAGCTTTCTCAACCAAATAGCTTCATAATAGGCCATACTCGTAACAATGTATTCGGCCTCGGTCGTGCTTAAAGCAACTGATTTTTGCTTCCTGCTCATCCAAGATATTGAAGCAGACCCCAAAGAGAGCAGCACCGAGACGTGCTCTTACGATCCGCCACACTTCCAGCCCAGTCAGCATCTGTATATCCATGTAGCCTCAAATTGCCGACAGTGTATCTCAATCCATAGTGGATTGTGCCCCAGAGATATCTTAAGAGATTCTTAGCAGCAATCCAATGAATGTGATGAGGCTCAACCATAAATTGACTTAACGTGTTTATAGCAAAGCACATGTTAGGACATGAGTTTACAAAGAACATCAGGGCCTCCACAACTTGACGATACTCGGAAGGGTTTGTTAATCCGGGCCCAGCAAAACTTCCACATAGCTTCTTGAAGTTGAGTTCCATCGAAGTAGACACAAACTTGCAATCCACCATCCCACATCTCTCAAGTAGCTTCACAATGTATTTTCCTTGAGAAAGGCAAATCTCACCTAGCTTTTGCCAGACCTCCAACCATAGGAAATAATGCATCAATCCTAGGTCCTTCATCTCGAATTCGGAAGCTAACTCCTCTTGCATTGATGAATGAGAGATTCGTCACTAGTCTGAGAGAGATCATCCACATAAAGGACCAGAATGAAAGGCTTGTCATTTTCAACCTTGAAGTATAGGTTCGGGTCGTCTTCACTCCTTGTAAAATCCCAGCTTCATAAGATAGCTATCTATCCTCTCATACCAAGCCCTGAGGGCTTGCTTCAACCCATAGAGGGATTTCTTCAACCTGCATATATGTGTCGTACGATCTTGAACTTTGAACCCCTCAGGTTGTTTCACATAGACTTCCTCCTTAAGCGAGCCATGCAACAAAGCAGTTTTGACATCCATTTGGTGTAGGCTTCATCCTTGCAAGGCAGCAACGGCTATGATCGAATGTATAGTGGTATATCGGGCAACCGGGTGCAAATATCACATCATAGTCCACTCCTTCCTTTTGAGAGAAGCCTCAAGCAACAAACCTGGCCTTGAACTTTTCAGCACTCACATCAGCTCCATGTTTGATTTTGTAAGGCCAGTTTGAAGTGACCACTGTCTTGTCCTTGGGTCTAGGAACCACATCCCAGACATCATTCTTCATGATCGACTCATATTCCTCATTCATCGCATCATTCCAAACTTGGTGGTTTACAGCTTCTTCGAATGTACATGGCTTAGATTATACAATGGTACTCATGGCAGCTAAGTACCCTTCGTACCTGTTCGACTTCTTGCTTTCACGAAATGTTCCTCTTGGTGCAACATGTCTCTCAGCATCTTCAAGAGAATCTTTAAGCCACAAAGGTTTTTTTCTTGAAGTAGAGGGCTCACTAGGAGGTGGATCAATGGGATCCATCGAGCCTTCAACGTTGGGCTTTGAATCGTTTGTCGGAGATTCATCCTGCTTTCCTACGTCATCAACATTGTCCTTCTTAGGGACAAGAAGATCTCAGACTTTCCTAAGGGCAGAATCTTCATCGAAAGTGACATCATGACTTATTTCCACTTCTCTTTGACCAAGTACATAGGTTCTATATGCCTTCGAAGCTTCACTGTAGCCCACAAATGTTCCTTTCTTCCCAGATGCATCTAGCTATATACGAGACAACCAATAATTCTAAAATGAGAAACATCAGGTTTCTTAACGGTGAAAACTTCTTCAGGTGTGTTGAAGTCTAATGCTTGATGTGGGCATCTATTTTGAACATACATAGCGGTGTTGGCAGCTTCTCCCCATAAGAACTTCGATAGACCTTGGTCATGAAGCATGGCACAGGTGGTTCCTATGATAGTTCGATTCTTCCTTTCGACAACATCATTTTTTTCAGGAGTATATGCAATAGTGGTCTCCCTCTTAATGCTAGCTTCTCTACAATAGTCATTGAATTCATTTGACACATATTTGGTCCCATTATTGGTCCTCAATATTTTGATCTTCTTCCCTTTGAAAGAGCGGAACCATTTGAACACTTCGTCCTTCTTCTTTAAGAAATAGATCCATGTTTTGCGAAAGAAGTCATCCACAAAAATTGCATAGTACAAATATCCTCCCAAAGATGTTACGGGCAACATACCTGATTTATTAGAATGGACCAATTGAAGAATATCAATAGTTTGACTTTCACTTGGGGGGAATGGTCCCCTTGTATGTTTTCCAGCTACACAACCTTGACATACTCCTTCATGATCTAAGTTGAATTCGGGCATACCTATGACCATCTTCCTTACATCAGGTATGGCTTTGTAATGAAGCTGAGCAAATCTTTCGTGCCATAATTCGGATTGAAGAGAAGTATCACAAGTCATTGCTCCCAATGGACTTCTTCCAACCTAATAGAGACCTTCAACACTAGTCCAAGTGTGAATGCATCATTTGGGGTCCTTTGCCAAAAATGAACCTTCCCATCAACCAATGTCACCTTGAAACCTTTATCTTCCATCACAGAAATAGGGAACAAGTTCTTTTTTAGATCAGGCACATATAACACTTCTTGTAAATGAAGGGTTTGACCTTGATTTAAGTGAAGAGTAACAGTCCCAATTCCTTTCACAGGGTAAGTGGCATTATCCCCAAGTATAATCTGCATATTTGTCTTCTTTTCAATCAATTTTGAGAGGGCCTCAGTTTACCCAGTGAAGTGGCTTGAAGAATCACTATCAATCAACCAATGATACAATGTATTAGGAGGAGAGGCAGTGGTAAGGGCAGAAATAAGATAAAATTATTTTTTCTTTTCTACAACATTAACTTCTTCACACTTGGAGTTTCTCGACTTCTTGGGAAGACGACCATTTCCATGTTGAGCAACGGGAGCATTCCTCTGTCCTTTGTTGTTGAACCTATTGTTCCTTTTATTGTCATTACCTTTGTAGTTGTTGTTATTATTGTCATCAACTCTTGGAGTATCCTTCTTATCAGGACACTCTCTAGCAAAGTGACCAAACCTGTTGCAATTGAAGCATCTTCCTTTTCTTCCTTCTTTGAATCTCGGCTTGAACCCTTGACCTTGTCTTCTTGGACCAGCATGTTCTTCCTTGTAGCATGAGTGGAGAAGGCGGTAGGGTTGTTTCCATTTGAGGGCTTGTCTCTTTCCATCATCCTTATTTTTTCTTGACTGCATCTAGCCAATAATTCATCAAATCCTGAATCTTGTCATTGTTGAGGATGGTAGTGTTACACACATCCCATTCTCTTATAAGGCCTCCAAGTGCAATAAGAGTGAGCTCCCTGTCACCAATATTTTCTCCAATAGATAGGAGATCATTCTTGATTTCAGTAATCCTCATGAAGTTGGATTGAATGGATTCTCCTCTATCCATCTTGATGTCTTTCAACTTGTTCTTGAGAAAGAGAGCTTGATTTGCATTATTTACCTTGAACATCCCAACCAGCTTGTCATATATCTCCTTAGATGTTTCCAAATCGGAAATATAGGAAACTAAAGGCTTGTGAATAGAATCAACAACAATCTTCTTACCTTTAACCTCACCTTTCTTGTACTTTGTTTTTGCAACAACGGGTGCACTTGAAGGAGGCTCCACCACTCTTCTTTGACATAGTCCATGGCATCATTTTCTTCCAAAGCCAAATCTAGAGACATCTTCCATGCATAATAGTCGAATTTGTCCTTAAGCTTGTCCTCGGATTTGAAGTAAGATGTAGTCGTCATTGGGACTAGTTCCAAGTTCTTGTCCAACAGCTTACCTTAGTGATTGCTTTTCCTCACTCTTGCTTGGGCTTTGTCTTCACCTGAGCTCTGATACCATGTTAATTTTAGATAACAATGGTATGTTTTATGCTTAGCACAATTTACTTCAATGTTCCTTTAGCAGCTCAATGACAATTTCAAATTATTTCCAGTAGTAATCACATTAACCATTAATCACATTGACAGTAAATGCAGATTGAACATAAAAACATATGCACAAAACAAGCCAAGACAAGAGGACACCAGATTTAGCGGATGCCAGGGAAAAACCCCAATGTGGGGAAACCCTTTGATCAAATCTTCTTATTATTATTCAACAGTTCAGTAGAGAGAGAGAGAGAGAGAGAGAGTACAATAATCAAATTCACTTGCCCAATACATAGTCAAATCAGACCTATAAAATTCTGGAGTCAACTATAGTCAATTTCAACCCTAACCAGAAAGTCAACGGTGGTCAAAACAACAGCAAAACTTCACCAAAGCAGCTTGGTTTTCCTTCGTCAAACTCAGCCTAAAGAGGAGGTTAAATGCAATCCAAAATAGCTCAGTCAAACTCGGTCAAAGGAGAAAATCTACTATAAGTTTTTGTGGTCAAAACAAAAGTCAACATTGGTCAAACAGTTCCAAACACCTCGATTTCTGTGCCAATAAATACGGCCTCAAGAGCGAAATTATGCCCAAGAAAACACAATCAAACTTGGTCAAAATAGTAGTGGTCAATGCAGGTCAACAGTGCTGAAATTTTCGTCCTGTTTCAGCCCAGAAAATTGTCCTCCTAGCTGCACATGTGAGAGAGAGAGAGAAGATCCAAAGTTGTGCGAACCAATCTGTTTTGGAGAGAGAAGAATGATGAAGTATGTGATGTCCAAATGAGGAGAGAGGTCACTCCTATTTATACAATTCGTTGAGGGTGAAAGGACACATCTATTGGGCTTCTTGAACCTACATTAAGCTGAGCTCGACCTTAACAATTTGTGCATGAGAGAGAATACTTCTACTTGTCCGAATGAGATGATATTTATACCAAAATTGGACCTCTTGGAAAGAGGAATCCAATGCAATAATCATCTCCATCATATGAGTTGTCCCAAGGTGGAATTTGGCCCTAGTTGTCAATTTTAACATTAAGACATTTAACAATCTCACTTAAGGTAATCTCTCAGCCTGCATATGCATCCTAGGATTATAATTGCATTTAATTAATTTACCTCCAAGCATAAGCTTGGTTGAAAGACTCTTGGGACCACCATTCTCATCTAGCTTGCGAAGTCTAGAACCCCTTTAGTGGTTAACACGACAAACTTGTAGTCGTCAAAGCCACAGTCTCTGCAGTGGTGGAGGCATCGGGTGGTTAGATTTCCAGGGGAGGTATCGCTAATTGCTATCTTTCCCTGGGCTTCTCTCCACAACCTACTCTAGAGACTAGTTTCAAAACAGCGAAGGGAAAGAATTAACCCGGTTAGGCATCTAATCTAAAATAAACCAAGATCTTGCATTTCACTTAGTTTTTTTAGGTGTCGCATTTCATATAGGATAGTGAAGCATCCTAAGGCAATAACTATTCATCTGGTTACTTGGTAAATAATTTATATAAAGCAAGTATTTGACTCCATTAAGGCACTAGTCTTTCAAGATAATCTAATCTGATCCTTAAACTTGCTAAATTAACCAAGTTGCTAGGTCATTCAGTTGTGTTTCTTGAACTTGTCGATTGTCGACGGGTCTTTCAATCTTCACATTTCATAGGGACTACCCCCCATAATCTATTGCAGGCAGACAACTAGAACGAAGAGGTCGGGGATCAGAGTGACAGCCGCCGACCTCATCATTGTCGCATCTCACCTGTACAATTTGAGCTACAACAATCCCAATTCATGGGATGAAGCTAATGATCAGCTACCATTGGAGGTGTTATGAGGAAATGCATAACAAATGCCAGGTCTCATAACATTCCAAATCTGGTCAAGGCGCAGCTACACTGCTATGTGCTTTATATCATCTCTGCTGGATTTAAAAGGAAATATTGTAGAATTTATCTTGTAATCTTGTAACCCTAAGGACAAAAATTCCCTAGGGACATTACAGAAAACCTTTCTCATTATGAAAGATGAGAATTGGTATCCCATTCTAAACCCAGTTTTGTTCGTTTTGCACTTCTTATTACTGGTAACATTAGTAAAAAGCCATCAACAAAAGTTTGACTAATTGTTGTTTCAAACAGACTTATACTTTCTAGTTCCAAATGATAATTGTTGTTTCAAAGAGACTTATACTTCCAAGTTCCAAATGGTATTAGTAATTTAGTGTTGGAAATAATACTGAGAGGGGGGGTGAATCAGTATTATCTGGTCAATTATTTTCTTTTTCAAACCCAGAACATATACGCTACTTTAGTTAGAGAAAACCGCGTATATATGCAACTACAGATAAGGAAACCTGTGTATACCATACAGACTTATAATTTAAAAATATCTACAAAATGTTGAACATTAATCTGTGCATCAGGAATCATATAAACAGTACGAACAGAAAATAAGAGCAGAAGACATCACACACAAAAAACACAAGATAAAGGTGGAAAACCATGTGGGTGAAACCACCTGCTGCATATGTCTCTATCTTTTAATTAGAATCTTTTTTACAAATGATTCCTGTACTGGTGAGTACTTTACCAGTACGCGGGCTGCTACCTGCAAAGAGCTACAACCCTTCGTTTTCCAGCTTCTCCTGGAAGGGAAGCACAACCCCCTTAGTTCTTGTACTAGTTGAGATACTAGTACGCAGGCTGCTACCTGCAGAAGACTACAACCTTCTCTTCCTTCCAGGGAACACGTTTCATAAATTTTCAGACTGAACCCACAAATAACATCAATCAAACATCAAGAATTTATGCATCAACTAATCACCTTTTCACCAATCAAAACTGAATCAAAATAAACACTTCTCTGACCACTGTACCCAGATCATAATAACAATAATCACACCCCACTTCTGAACCCAGAACACTGTAGCAATAAACAGAAGCATCTAGAACATAAATCAAGAGATGTACGCTACTTCACTATTCAGGAACCTGCGTGTAGATCTATAAATTCATTCTTTCAAACATTCAGATATTAGTTAACCCAGATTATCAGATTTATAGATCAAGCGTGCGCCACATATCACAGATCAAAATCATATAGAGATACCACTATTCCAGCCTTAAGATTTTGACCCATCAAAAGAACTTATCCTTCTCCTTGCGATTAGGTTCCTTCTTCATTCAGATCCAGATCTGCACCATAACCCAATCACAGTATTCCAGATCTAGCACTTTATCAGATATTCAATGATTCAGAAGATGTCTTGCCAAATGATCTCCTTCTTCTTTTATAGCCTTAGGCCTTTCACAATACCATGGACCAAAAACCATAACAATTCAATACCATGGACCCAATACTTGGGATCATCACTTATGATGAGATACCATGGCCCAAAACCATAGGTTCAAATACCAAAGACTAAATACCACAAACCAAAACCATAGGATCAAAAACTGTCGGACTAATACCATGAACCAAGCATAAGATTTCCCATGAGCGTGCGCTTTTCTCTGCATAAAAGTGCGTGAACTTTTCTCTACATGAAAGGAACTTTTCTCTGCGTGAACTTTTCTCTCATGAAAGTGCGTGAACTTTTCTGCACTATAATTTATCATCTGAGATGAGTGGGTTGCCATCAAGTACAACATATATATCATAATGTCAACATTTAGTACTAGATAAATAGGGTTCAACGTTACAAAGATGGATAACTATGATAAGCTCTTCCTCAATTTTTATTCATTTCAGCAGCAATCTGTTAATATTATCTATTAAGGTTAAGGTTAACTAAGGGCCATCACATGTGGCTAAATTAGACTAAAATGCTAAACTTATTTGGATCTACTTGCAAAGCATTCTAGTTAGGAATTTGGTTAAAATTGAAGTGAAATAACTTTGGCAAAAAATTTCTGTGCTTGATTTGAGATTGGAACTAACCTTGGGAAAAGAAGAGTTTCACAACATTGGCCAAGGTTCCATTCCCACAAGATTTACCTAGCACCTAGAGGTAGGGGTCAAACTTATGCATATATTATAAACCCAAACCCACCCTATGTTCTCCTTGACACATGGCTCACAGGAAACTTTATACCTTTGGCCAAAGGTTCCATTTCCATGGACTTTACCTAGCACCTTGAGGTATTCATGGTTGCAGCTAGATGTTGGGGTGGACTCATCATAGACGTGGGGGTGAACTCATCACATTTGGAAAGGAGTAAATGTAACAATATTACATACCCAAACCCAACACCATGTTCTCTTTATGGCCCTATCAATTTTAAAACCCTGTCAAGCAGGTTGTGGTCAAGTAGTAAATCAAGTGAGCTTTATTCACAAAAACCTGAGAGCAATCCCCCCAGTACATTTCATTATGTCAATGCAGCCAATAGCGTGCTATCTCATGCTATCTTAATGTTAATGAGCCTAGGCGGTTTGGTCCACGTACTGTATCTCAACTGACAAAACCAGGTGCAAGTAGATACTCCTTGATTGTGGCATCTAAGTCGAGCATGGAACCCACTTTGTTAACAAAATACCATTTACAAAACAACGAAAAAAAAGCAAGTGATTTATTTGAGAAAAATCACCTTCCACTACTTGAAGATTTTCCATATAAAGTTAAAGTAGAATAAACACGACAACTGATTTAAGGCTACTTTGTACAAGCTTGAGATGAAATAATTCCTTACTATCTTGACAGTGTCTTAAAATGCCCTGTCATCTACTTTAATAGAAATCAATAATAAGAATAATAACAGGAATATCTTACCTCGCCATATTCTACACTTGCTTTAACTTAAAAGACAATGCAAACGGTCCTTATCAGACAGTGCATGGAAACCCTAAAGCTAATGACGGAAACTCTTTCTCCAGATAGATTATTTGAATTTCAAAGCACTTTCCAATAGACTAAACTAGAATAGCAACCCGTAGAATGACTAACTAAAGTGGATTTGATGGTCAGCTATCTGAAGAATAGAGGGGAAATCAAATATTCTAGTCAAATTTAATTCAGACCGACTCGTTAAAACAAAAAAAATTGTATATTGTGTAAATGGATAATGTGTATGGATCAGAAAGTTTTTCTTTATTCAAGAACAAGGAGAGCCAGAGGGTAGTTAATGGCCCCAGGGTGGTGGAGAAGAGAATAATGCCAGGCACAGGCGATTAAATGTTTCAACGAAAATCGTCTGAAATGTATTTATATCAAGCAAATGCCAACAAGATTGATTGAAATAATATCAACAAAGAAATATACTCACCGTAACGAACAAAATTAATGGCCCATCCTGTCTATAGGAAACGGGAGATTCAATTTACAGTTTAGGTTAGTCTTGGACTCCTGCCTTCAGTTCTCCGAACGCTGTTGACAGTGCTTTGGCTTTTCGACAATTTATATGTAATATCTTATTTTCGACGGATAAGCAATTCTTCTCCATACGAAAATTAAAAATATACTTAACATATAAATATTTTGGAAAATTTAAACATATGTATAATGCAGGAAAAAAATAATTAAAAATAAAAACAATTAAGCCATTATAGTTAATTAATTTTTAAACCATTTAGTAAAAAATCATTTCATTCATAAAGATATATCTTAATCCACTAATTGGGTTGTCCTCCTTAATATAAGAGGAGTTATTTTGATGATAACAAATTAGTTTAAATAATTACATCGAAGGCGAAGCTGTTTGTGTGCCTTTCGATTATTAATAAAGATTTCTGTTAAGCTATGGATTAAGTGAATTTGCTTTTATATTTATTTTAATAAGTGTGTTAGGGGAGTGTCTTTTGATTATTGAAAAAGATTTCTTTTAATTATTAATTAAGTGATTTTACTATTATATTTATTTTAATAAGTGTGTTATTTTGATATAAAAGTTTTAGAATTTTTAATTTAATAATCATTATTAAAGGATGTGAAAGATTTAATATTTATTTAAATTTTAATAATAGTTATAAGAGAGTTAAAATTTATCTCAAATGTATTTAATTTTTTTTTTTCAATTTAATTAAAAAAATATCACATTTACAAAATTTCTTATTACTTATTATTGTTTTATTATGTTTTTTTAAAATGTGTATATATATTTAACTACATAATTATAAATTATATTTTATTTTTATAATTTTATAGTTATGTCGTAGGGCGTTTCCCTCTGAAATGAACTTCCCTAAAATCTACTTGTCATCTCTGTGTGTCGTTACTTGTCATCCCTGTATGCCGTTAGATTATGTGTTAGATGATTAGAGGATTGTTAATCGTTCGATTAAGGATTAAGGGAAGGTAGTTGAGTGGTTGTAACTGTTCACCATAAACCGTCGTAGGGTTTGGAATGAACCTGCACTGAGACGCTGAAGTGAACAAAGTTATTTCACAGAGCAATGGGTATCCAGATCTATCCCAGCAGCGGATATTGGAGCTCTAACCAGACGTACTACAGCGATCGAAAACCAGTGGATTTGCCCCGAGACGAATTATTGGATCTCCCCACCTACGGCTCCTCACTTCGCCACAATGGCCGCATAGGCCTCATCGACTCTGCCATTAGGGAAACCACCACATTTCCCTAACTATGGCAGAGTGTAAAGTCACTTGCCGCTGGTTTAGCCGGCCTTGGCATCATAAAATCCGACGTTGTACTCATCCTCTCACTGAATTCAATCTATTTCCCCATAATTTGCATGGTTGTCTTGTCCATTGTCATCTGTTTGGTGTGTTTTTGTTCTCTGAGAGGTGGAGACTGCCAGGCAACACATTGACCTTGTTTACTCAGTACTTGGAGATGTTTCTAAGACCTTGTTTACTCGGGACTTGGAGTTGTTTACTGGGTTCCAGCAGCAGCCCTTCTTTAAACACTACTAGTGACAGACGAAGATTTAGTAGATCCAGCGGCATGGCTAATTTCTTTTGAGTAATTGACCGGAGAATCCACAGTTGTATCATTTTTGAACCGACGTTTCGAATCCCAAGTGGGATCCATCTTCAGGATGAGAGATTGATCCCACTTGGGATTCGAAACGTCGGTTCAAAAATGATACAACTGTGGATTCTCCGGTCAATTACTCAAAAGATTCAACCCACAGAAATCTGAAATGGCTAATTTCATTAAGACAACCAGTAACAGAGCATGCAGCAGGGCCAATGGCAGAGGCAGGGGCAGGAGTTTTAGTTGACCGAGTGGACAATTTCAGAATCAATAGAAGTGCTAAGGTTTCGTAATCCTCCATCATGATGCTGTTAAATTTCAAGTAAGCGATATCTCCCATTTCGGTTGCTGGGATTTGCGTATCACTAACTCTGAATAACCCTATCTGTTTACATAGAGGGAGAAATAAGAGCAATGGGGTTGTTGGATAAGCAGTGTAACGGTACTCTCACAGGCCCTCGCCCTGAGAATGGCCTCGATAAACTCAACAAAATTGGTAGTGCTAATTCTGCCATGGCAAACCCCTCAGCTCTAGGTTGGTTGCTCTATATCAATTGTTGATGTTCGTTTTTATCTCAATTCCACAGGTTACAACTCTGCAAGTTAAAATAGTATAGAATCGTAGATCCATATTAGCTTTCGTGTATATATATATGGAAGAGGGTTTAAACAGGTTGAAGGAATGTACAGCGAGTGCAGAGTTCCAGCAATTGAATGATGAGGCGACACAGGTAACGCAGAGTATATTTATCAAAATTTATGTGTCTATCCCTCTGATTATTGGTTACAAATAAGATTGGCTCAATAAATGGGGAAATGATTTGATTTTAAAAATTTCATGCAACGATGTGAAGTGATATACATCCTCCATTCTGGTAAATTTATGTTCAGTGTTTTTCTTTTTTCTTTTTTATCTGATAGCAGGCGGCTTACGAATATGGAACGCCAGTAATCATTGAGAAAGAGGTTAACTCAGTGTCCCTATGAATTATTGGCCAATTCTAAAATGCAGGATGCTACTGTAAGTAGATAGCAAACTAGCGTTATGAGGGAAATATACTTGTCAGAGAGTATAGTCAATTTGGAGGAACACGAACTTCCTAAGCAAAGAAGAAGGATAATGGTTTTGGTGTTGTATTTCAGGGTATAGAAACCAGAATTACAGGAATTAACCACAGATGTGTCTGAGCAAGTTGAAAACTCTAGAGGACCGTTTGTCTGTAAAATGGAACACAAAATGAAGATGAAGAACAACATTGTGAATATTCTGAAACCTAAAATGACCATGGTGGGGATCTGGAGGAATTTTGTCCCATCCGTTATTCAAGGTTGTAGATGAATAACCTTATCCAGATTCTCCACCGTTCTTGTACTGAAGCATGTGAAAGGAGAGAAATCGGGAGTTCATACAATTTACACAAATTCTGGGTCAATTAAATAATCAGCACAAATGAATTCAAAACAAGAAGGTTGTAGTGTCCTATCTAGAGTGCTAGACTGGGCTATATTTATTATCGACTAGGGTGAGTAGACTTAGAGGCGTGCGCCTAAAATATATAGACATAAAGGATCTAATCTAAGTCTAATCTTCCTAATTACAATGCTATTATTCGATTCAATATCAAACTAAATCACCCTATGTATCACTATCAACTAAGATTCAATTCATTTAACAAAGAAAAACGCCGTGTATCACTGCAATTAAAGATTTTAGTCTCCTTACAGAGACATCATATATAAAACCTCTGTTAAGTGACTACTCAACATTCATTAACATTTATTAACAGTCATGCAAGATGAAATTGTAAGCATAAAGTTCATGACAGTGCTCTACAAGATAACACTAGATCGAATCCCTTACAGGATATGATTCACGATCCAAGTGATAATCTATCCAAGTGCATGCATAAACATATAAGCAAGCGCATTCATAAACATATAAGCATAAACATAAATCGATTTAATCACTGCGCATATCAATACCAAATACCCTGACTGTAAATGAAATAAAATAACAACAGTATACCATGTACGCAGGGCCCGTCCGCGTTCTTAGTATACTGGGCTTGTTATCCAACGATCACCAAATCAAAACAACGCAATCGTGACTGTAATGCAAGTCTTTGGTATTAAAATCGAAACTCTGTTCTCGAAGCAACAATAACGATAACCATTATACAACCGGTTCAGAACTATATTTACATATGGTTTCACATCCCTTGAAAACGGATGTACATTCATGAGCGGTTGTTGCCGCTTTTACCAAAACGCAATTTTTGAAAATGTTTCTATCCTAGCTGATATAAAAAAAAGGAAACAAACTTAAATTGATTTGGACTGTGTGTTGTTGCTGCCTTTGTCGCCAACATGCCATAGTTGACCGTCGTTGACCGCGCATGTAGGAGGGTTGATTCCGCTGCGGGATAGGTGCTCGTCCATGCTTGGACATTCCGCTTTTCATCCATACCCTTCGCTCTAGCCTGGTTGTCATGCCACATGTCAAACAATAAGCCATTTACAGGATGTTGGAAGTTCCTGTAGTCTTTTTGCCAAAAATTCCTAATTCATTAACATAAAACCCTTAAATCAATTTCAATGCAATTTAATAACTATAAGACTATTAACTAGTCAATTTTCAAGGGATCTGAGAGATATATGATGAAAAGAGGTAGGCAAATGACATGTTTTGGGAGGGAAAAAGGGGTCATGGAATGGTACCAACATCTCTCCCCGACTTAATGAATTAGCATGTCCTCATTCTAACCCCGAAGTGCTTCCTTTGAACTCTGTCCCTGCCTGTGCCTCTGTTGCCTTTAGCAATGTGTCCACATTCTTTTTCACCTGGGCATCTTTCTGGTCATGGAGCTCTTGATTTAGTCTTTTGTATTTTTCTTTGAGGGTCTTCTTTTGATTGTACCACTTGGTGGCCCACTTACAAATATCTGTTTGCTCAACTTCTAGCTCATTAACTCGCTCCTTTAACTTTTCATTTTTCTTTTGAATTTCT
Source organism: Pinus taeda (assembly GCA_000404065.3). Lineage (NCBI taxonomy): Eukaryota > Viridiplantae > Streptophyta > Pinopsida > Pinales > Pinaceae > Pinus > Pinus taeda. Next base: position 48,695 of record APFE031525642.1, on the reverse strand, counting down.
TTACTCTGTGCTCGGAGCATTTCATTTTCTTTCTTAATAACTTTCTCTAGCATGTTAGCCTCCATGAGCTCTTCCTTTAATTTTTCAATTTGTTTCTCCAGTTTCTTCTGCTTCTTATTGGGAGGTGGTGACCCTTTTTCTTGCTTGTTATTACTTTCGACCTCTATATCAGCTCCTGGTCCTAGGGGTGAATGGCTTTCAACATCTACATCAGCTCCTGGCCCTGGTGGCGAATGGTCACTGCTCTGAATATCCATCAGTATATGTGCATTGGATTCAGGCTGGTCTTCTTGCAACTGAGCTTTTGGTGTCCTGCTTGTTCTCCTTGAGTAAGTGGTGAAGACTTTATCTTGTTCTGCCTTCTTAGCATCTTCCTTTCTCATTTGCCTAGTCCTTATGCTGCTCATAGGTGGAGGTATCTTGTTTGCTTTGGATGATGTTGGGATCTCCTCATCAATGTCCTTCATGAATCCCGAGTTTTCTTGCGATTCTTCTTTGTCTTCCTCATCTCTGATTTGGTTGGCAGCTAAGAACTCCTTCCACGTTTTCCCTCTTCTCTGCATTTCATGTTCAATAAGAATTTTGACTAAACCAAAGTGATACAAGCTCTTACCTTCATTTCCTTTCTGCTTCTGGATGGTCTTTGACATCTTGGTTAGGCTCTGCAATAGGAAATATGTTAAACTGATAACACATTGTCTTTTTAAGTGTAGCAACAACTTGATACGTTATAAATAAACAATGTTGTAGCGGCCTTCACAGGTTACAAATTTTTGAAGTATGTAAACCATTTCATCCCAAGGATGCACCAACCAACTTCTTGGAACGCCTTTCTTCCAGTTAACCGATGAGACTCGGGACCTAGACATGAATTGGGTCCACGATTTCTCTTTGAATTGCTTGGTCTTAAAATACTTTTCCCCCTCTAGGCTAATCCCTATCGCTTGGGCGATGGTGTCTTCTGAAACCCTGAATGAGAAATTGCCTATCAGGGCTTTCTCCCCATTAAAAGTGAAGGCGAATTGCTTAGCAACCTCTTCGTTGCTTCCATGGAATTTCTCCAAAAAGGGCAACCACTGTATTTCTCTAAGAATCGAAATGCAGTCTTCATGGTATTGGGAGCTATCAAACACGCTTGGCTCGACCCTATTTGTCATCTTGGCGGAGGGTCGAGCTCTTAACTTGCAAATTTAACAAGGAAGTTTTGATTTATTACCTGATAGCGTTGCTCCCTTAGTGTCCAATGTGATGTTGGGTCGACTGTCGTGTAACTTGGTGGGAGTCGAAACCGGATGGCGCTCACTACCTTCGGTCCTTACTGTGGAGGCCACGGGATTATGCGCCAACGTAAACAATCCTGAAAAATGAGTGAAATGACCAACTTCCTTTACCTCAGAGTGTGTTCATTTTTTAAAACAGAGGAATAGATGCCGCTTGCACAAATGCTATTATGGGAGCGCTGGGAGCGTATATACCACACTGAGGTATGATGGAGTCCTCTGAATCACTTAGGTGCGTCGGGTGGTGAAATCATCATTCGGTCGCATGCAAAATAATGAATAGGCCTCCTCTTTCTTTCCTTTATATAATTTCTCTTTTTCTTTTTAAAAACAATTACCACGTGTCCTGTTGGTACTCAGCCAAATGGAGGTATGGGTTTAGGAGGTTGGTATGGCTGTAGGATGTGTAGAACAACGTTGAAATGAAGGGTTAATGGATTTTAGAAGTAGGAAGTAGGTTGAAGTAGGGAAGAGTTAGGGAGATAAGGGATGATGAAAAATGTGCCCTTGAAATCAATCATAACAGTCATAGTTATTAGAATTAACATTAAAAATTAATCCAAGAAATTAAATGTTAAGAACAAGGAGCGTATTACACTTTTGTTTGACTGTTGTTGTATTGGCATGCTGAGTAGAGCTAGCCTCGTGACTGTTGTTTGACTTTCTTTGTTGTTCATAACAGGTCCCCTGAGGTAGATTTGAATGCAACAGGTCCCTCTGAAATACTGAAGATGTTCATGCAATTCTTTGTGTGCATACAGGTACTGTTGAGCTTGGGTGTTCGATGGAGTCTTGGTGCTCAGCAACCTGCCTTTGTAGAAACTTGCTGAAGCTATGTTGAAGTAATCTTGAAATATCAATCTCTTAACAGGTCCCTTTCTGTGTGTCTAAATAGGTCCCATTACTGCTGGTGCTGATAGCATGTTCTTCTTGGACAGAACAGGTCCCCCTGTATAGTATTTATAACCAAGTCCCTCTGAGATAAAACAATGACAAGACAACTTATTTATTGAAATCTGGAATGTTGGAACAAACTGCTTGGGAAATTTACAATGAGGAGATGAGAAATCTTTTAAAATTTTTTACAATGGAGAGATAAGAATACTGATGCTTCTCTCCCCCACAAAAGTTTTGACTTGTCCTCAAGTCATTATTCAGCTGAGAAATTAAACAGTGAACAAAAGAAAGAGAATTCTTACCCTCCAACGAATTGGTTTTCAAGTAGGAATTCGGGGTTAGAGTGTGCCAGAGGCTGGTTTTCACATCTAACCCATTTATTTATTTTTATGTTTTTTTTTTTTCTTAGTTTTTTTTTTTTTAATTCTTTTTTTTTTTTCGAAAATGAGAATAAACTAAGGCAGGGATAACTGCAAGCTGAGGGCTGCAGTATCTCAACCTTCCTGTGAGATACTGTGTGGAGAAAATCTGCCTGCTGTGGCCTAGTATATAGTTTCAGGCGATGACCAATGGACAAGTAAGGAGTGCCTTCTCCATCAAAGTTGTGAGCCTTCACTAAACCATTGTCGTAAGCCTGAACAATTTGGTAGGGGCCCATCCATGGGTGTAAACTTGGCTTTAAGTGATCTCTGAACTTAGAGTCAAAAAGTAAAGCCCAGTCACCTTCCTTGAACTGCTTCTTCTTGATATGTGCATCATGCCACTGCTTCCTTTGCTTTTGCATGAGGATGGTGGTTTCCTCTAGTTGCTACCTCATTTCATCCAGCTGGTTCAACTGCTGAATTCTTTCTTTTTGTGCTTGGTCCAAGTCAATTTGCAAATCTGCAGCTAGTTTAAAAGTATGTATTTGAAACTCAATAGGAAGCATTACCTCTTTACCATACACCAACTGGTATGGTGTAAATCCTGTAGTATCCTTCCATGTGATTCTGTAAGCCCAGAGTGCATCTTTGAGCTTCTCTTCCCAATTCTTCCTGTTCATTGCAACAGTTTTAGTAATGATG
>APFE031525642.1:10669-42937 GCA_000404065.3 Pinus taeda | reverse complement strand
AGCATTTTCATGTGAGGGACAGATTTTAGCTTCATAACCATCTTTTCAAAACTCTTCAAGGTTCTCTAATGCATGTTCAAATGAATTTGTCGGTATACTGAAAATCATCCATGTAAACTTCAACACAATCATGAACTAAATCAGCGAAAATAGCTAATACAGCTCTCTGAAATGTAGCTGCAGCATTGCAAAGTCCAAACGGAAAAACATTGTAAGCATAAGTGCCCCAAGGACAGGTGAATGTGATTTTGTCCTGGTCTTCTGAGGATATCCTGATCTGGTTGTAGCCACTGAAACCATCAAGAAAAGAAAATGATGATTTCCCAGCTAGGGTGTCTAACACTTGGTCAATAAATGGTAGTGGGAAATAATCTTTGAGCGTTGCTTTGTTCAGTTGTCTGTAATCAACACAAATGCACCACTTACCATTTTTCTTGGGCACTATAACCAATGGGGATATCCACTGACGGTCAGAAATAGGATATATAAAATTAACTCTCAATAGTTTTTGCAATTCTTCTCTAACAATATCTTGGAGCATGGGGTTCATCCTTCTCTGTGGTTGCCTCACTGGTTTGGTAGTACTATCTGTGTAAATATGGTGAGTGCATGTGTCAGGGTGAATCCCATGCATATCGGTGTAGTCCCAAGCAAAGGCTTTCTGGTATTTTCTCAATAGTCGAATCAATTTCTCTTGCTGAGATGAGTCTAGATGATTGCCTATGTTCAGAGTTTTCCCTAGACTAATCTCTATGATCTGACTTTGTGTGTTGGTGATGGATTGAACTGGAAAAATGTTGTGAAATGTGGTTTGCAAAGATTGAATGGTGCATGTTTCCTGAAAATTTTGGGCTAAAAGTACATCTGCAGCATGATATTGGTCGTTTCTCAAATTTTCGGAAATATCAAGTTGAGAAAGGAATAATTCTACCAAATCATTATTGTTTTGTTCTTGGAAATCATAGATTTGGTCAATGCTAAAAACAGATTGTACTTCTTCTTTATCATTGAATTTATCATCAAGCCACAAATTATGTGTTACTGCTGGTGATTGTGCCAATGGGTAGAGGGTGAGTTGTTTTCTTTCAGTCCCTCTCGAGATGATCATGTTGCCAGATCGACATCCTATAAATGCATCAGCAGTCGCTAACCATGGTCTACCAAGAATGATAGGGTGCCCTCCTAAATTGGATTTGGGTTGGAGGACTAAAAAGTCCACCAGATACTCCCAAGGGTCCAGTGAGACAATTATGTCTTCCAAAATCCCTTCAGGAATCACTTTAGACCTATCAGCTAGTTTTAGAACAATCGTTGTATGTTGCAAATTTGTAAGCTGGAGTGTTCTCATGGTTTCAAGAGTCATGACATTGATTGCGGCCCCAAGATCTATCAAAGTGTTTGGAATTGGTATGTTGTTAATGATAGTGGTCACTTTGGGAATGCCAAGATCAACATACTTTTCTATGGAGATGGTATTGGTCATAAGGCCTGCTAAATGTCCTATAACATGAATGGTTTGAGGATCAATCCTTTTTCTAGCAGGCTTCTTGAGGCACATGTCCTTGATGGCTTTAGTGTATATGGGAATGTCTTTTATAGCTTGCAGTAGTGGAATTTTTATGTAGACATTTTTGAGCTCATCTAAGACATCAAACTGTGGTATAGACAGTGGAGGTTTGATTTGGACCAATTGGTCTAGAAAAGGTGGATGCAATGGTTGCATTTGCTTATCTATGGTATCATCGTTTGATTTCCTTGGATTTGTCATTTCATTTTCATTTTCTATGTTTTCTTCTCGCCTATCTGTTATTGGAGAATCTTTCTGGAGTACCTTACCCGACCTTAGGTTGATATTTTGCAAGGGTAGTGTGGGATATGGGGTTCCCTCTTCTACATTATAGGCTGGCCTCTATGCTCTATTATTCGGATTTGGGACAGTTTGAGCAGGAATTTGAGTGGGTCTGGAAGGTTGTGAGTTAGCTGGAAATTGTAGTTGTGGTGGATTTATTGGTGGCGGAGCAGGCAATGCTTGTTGAGTAGGTTGAGGTGGATAAACAGCTTGCTGAGGATACTGCTGATATGGTTGAGAATGTGATGGATACGGTTGATGGTATGTTGATATGGGTTGTGAATATGGTGTAGGTATGCGTTGCAGGCATATGATATGATAAGATTGAGAGTACTGTTGAGATGGTCTCCATTGTTGCCTGTTGGGTTGTTTGGTGCTGCCATGGCTGGGTACATTCCATGGAGTTCTATGCATACATTTGATCATTTACAGGAAATTGCAAATTTTGATTTGGGAACATACCTTGAGGTGTTGGCCTTGGCTGCCATGGTCTTTTTGCGCCCATGTAATACACGTTTTCCATCTCTGCATTGGCTGCCATATTACAGTTATGCAAAACCTTAACTTTAGGACAGTTAAATATATCATGATGCGCAGTACAGAAAGCACAAACTTGAATGTTTTCTAGTGGACAGTCCTTTAATGCATGTTTCTTCTGGCACTTTGGGCAGAAAATAGCCATTACCTGATCTTCAGCTTCTTGTTTCTTTTTAGCTTTTAGAGTGTCAATTTGGTTCCCTATTGTGCTTAACAAATCTGTTTTAAATTCTTCTAACAGATTCCCTATCTCAACCCTTGTGACACTTGCTGAAGCAGACTTTGTGACCTTGGATGATAGGGTTCTTTTTCCCATTTTAGCTTTACTCCTTGAATAATTTTCGCATAGATCAACGATTTCTTCAAAGGGTAAGACAGAAATGTCACCTTTACCCATCAAGTTAAGGTCATCCATGTATTCCTCTCGGATACCTTTCAAGAATATTGTGTGGATCAGATCAAGAGGCATAGTTCGGTGTTTAGATTTTTGTAAGTTGTAGACAAACCGTTCTAAGTATTCCTCTAAGGTTTCATCCTCTTGTTGGCTCATTCTAAAGATGTCATCTTTAGAGTCTTTGGATCCGCAGTAGGGTTGATATTTCCTTAAAAATACTCTTCTCATACCATCCCAATTAGTTATAGTATGCTCACCGAGCCTCATGAACCATCTTAAGGCTGATGCCTTTAATGTCGCTGGAAAAAGTCTAAGCCTATGGGCATCATCAACATAGCCATATGTTCGACATACAATGTCAAACTCGAACAAGAATGATTCCGGATCTTCTGAAGCCATACCATAAAAGTTAGGTAGCACTGATGGGGGTATGTTTTTCATTTTGATCTCATCATCTTCTTGTGGTTCATGTATAGGAAAAGGAAAAGTTGACTCTTCTTCGTCTCTATGTCCTTGATGTGGTACTGATCCATCTCTTTCCTCATCCATTTTAATAGGTTTCTCTGTGTCAGAGTCACTTGTTTCAAAGAGGCGATTAAGGAAAGATTGTTCAGTCACTGTGCTACTTTCTCCTTATGTGGAAGACCTAGGAAAGTCTTTCTTCTGCGATTTATGTGTTAACAAAGTTTTCCTTTCGATGAGAGTAAGTCTCTGTCCTGATTTTTGTTTATCCTCTAATGCTTGTATGATGTTCTCCTCAGCTGGTGTTGAATTCTTTAAAGAGTCTGCTCCTGATGATGATGGGTTAGTTTTTGAATGGCGGGGGGTTTTTATGAATCTACCCTGACTATCTCTAAACCTAGGCATAAATGAACATGATTTTAACTGTGTTTTTGTTTATTTTTGTCTATTGAATTTTTTTTCTTTCAAAAATCCTTTAAGTACGCCTCCCCGGCAACGGCGCCAAAATGTAGTGTCCTATCTAGGGTGCTAGACTGGGCTATATTTATTATCGACCAGGGTGCATAGACTTAGAGGCGTGCGCCTAAAATATATAGACATAAAGGATCTAATCTAAGTCTAATCTTCCTAATTACAATGCTATTATTTGATTCAATATCAAACTAAATCACCCTATGTATCACTATCATCTAAGATTCAATTCATTTAACAAAGCAAAACGTTGTGTATCACTGCAATTAAAGATTTTAGTCTCCTTACAGAGACATCATACATAAAACCTCTGTTCAGTGACTACTCAACATTCATTAACATTTATTAACAGTCATGCAATATGAAATCGTAAGCATAAAGTTCATGACAGTGCTCTACAAGATAACACTAGATCGAATCCCTTACAGGATATGATTCACGATCCAAGTGATAATCTATCCAAGCGCATGCATAAACATATAAGCAAGCGCATTCATAAACATATAAGCATAAACATAAATCGATTTAATCACTGCGCATATCAATACCAAATACCCTGACTGTAAATGAAATAAAATAACAACAATATACCATGTACGCAGGGCCCGTCCGCGTTCTTGGTATACTGGGCTTGTTATCCAATGATCACCAAATCAAAACAATGCAATCGTGACTGTAATGCAAGTCTTTGGTATTAAAATCGAAACTCTGTTCTTGAAGCAACAATAACGATAACCATTATACAACCGGTTCAGAACTATATTTACATATGGTTTCACATCCCTTGAAAACGGATGTACATTCATGAGTGGCTGTTGCCGCTTTTACCAAAACATGATTTTTGAAAATGTTTCTATCCTAGCTTATATAAAAAAAGGAAACAAACTTAAATCGATTTGGACTGTGTGTTGTTGCTGCCTTTGTCGCCAACATGCCATAGTTGACCGTCGTTGACCGCGCATGTAGGAGGGTTGATTCCGCTGCGGGATAGGTGCTTGTCCATGCTTGGACATTCTGCTTTTCATCCATACCCTTCGCTCTAGCCTGGTTGTCATGCCACATGTCAAACAATAAGCCATTTACAAGATGTTGGAACTTCCTGTAGTCTTTTTGCCATAAATTCCGAATTCATTAACATAAAACCCTTAAATCAATTTCAATGCAATTTAATAACTATAAGACTGTTAATTAATCAATTTGCAAGGGATCTAAGAGATAAATGATGAAAAGAGGTAGGCAAATGTCATGTTTTGGGAGGGAAAAAGGGGTCATGGAATGGTACCAACAAAGGCTCTAATGAATCAGAGTATTCAAGATTAGCAGCTCAGTGAGACTAAGAAGTGTATTTATACTATGTTCTTTGAGGTTGAAATTAAACGTGAATTCTGGTATGTGATGAACTATGATTTGGTGCCTATTACATTGATGAAATTTTTATGTGTTGAGGGTTATTTTTAGGAAATATGTCGAAAAATATTCTAATTGATTATGCTGAACTTTAAATTGAAAAGACGGAGAGCAGAAAAAATGGATTTAATTTGATCTTACGTGGATGGCTTGCCAAGCATGGGAACCCATGTCATGGCTGAGGTGGGTACGAGATCATCACCAAAGAACATATATCCCCCATCTTTTCCCTCCCCTGAAATACAGTGACCTATCACATTCTTGATCATTGACATGGAAGACTTGCCATACCACTGCCAAGGCCCAAAACACCATCCGTGTGTGCAGGGGACTCTGCCAAAGATCCCTGTTGGTCATATCCACACCTATCTCTCACAAAAAAAAATAAAAAAATTAACATGACTGGTCACCTCAATTTACTTTTATGCCCCTGACAAGCATTAAGGTCTGTTATTAGATTCCATAATTTAGTAATTTTCAGAGTCTTAGAAGTTGTTTGAAACAAATGAATTCTACCTGACACAAACAGACCGATTAAAAGAAGCAACACATACCCAAAAACGAAATTAGTTGTCAACACAGTTCCATTGGTGAGCAAGGTCCGAACACTGTCTCTAACAAGGACTCCCAAGGAAGATCCTTGATCGGCATAGTTAACATCATAATCACACTGTTGAGAGGAAGGTCTTTTGTGGCCACTCCTTGCCAGCACAGCAACACACAGAGGATCGGTGTGTGGCACCAGGGAGCCTTTCTTTAGCTTGTACAATGGATGTCGTACCTGCAGAGAAGTCATAATCCTCTCATGTAGTGTCAAACTGTCGAACCCAAGATAGAATGAATTCAAGAAATAATGAGTGCCCATTGATGACCCAAAAATCTGAGAATGCATAGAGTGAAATACATCCATTACAGTACCTCAAGGAAGTGCCTAAGACATATCCAAGAGCGAAATGCAGAAAGACAACTAACAGAACATACAACATATGCAACCCATGATGCAGATGCTATCAAAGTAGAAACCAACTTTCATATGCATCAATTAGGTCTTGTCAAGCACCATGGATTTTACCTCAAATACCATGAATATCTAGAAATCCAGCATGCTCAATGCCAGATTGGAATGCTTGCATAAATAAAAAGAAAGCAACGCATGGGCTACTGACCCAATATGCAGAGTCAACTCCAATATTCAGCAGGCTAATAACTTGGCTTATAACAAATCAGGGAACATAAATTGAAATTATTCACGGAACATACGCTTGCAAAGTAATGATGATTGCTAGCAAGTGTGATTGTTGATCTATGAAGAACTTCCTCCGCCTTTTAAGGAAAGGCTTCAGGTGGTGTATTTCCTACATCCAGGGCTTCAGTCAAGACTATTTTTTGCAACCCTTTGGCCGTTTCTTCTTGAGTGCAGGGTGAGTATTAAGATGAGTTTGCATTTTGATTCAAATAATTCATTAGAACTAATTGTTGCAGATGTGCTCATGCAGTTTTTGATGTGTTATGCAGTTTATATTGGAAACTGAAGTATGTAAATTGTCTAGAATTTATCTGGGATTACATTAGAAAGGGACAGATTGAGATTCTTGATTTTGTGTATGACCATGATGATCCACTGGAAGACAGAGCTTTGATGGACTATGGTGTTGAAACAGATCCCTTTCAAGTTTATGACATGTCTGCCATTGGATCGTCTGATTCTCGATACTCCTTGAGATGGGCCTCCTAGGCACTGTGCAAACTTTATCCATCAATTATGGCCATTTGTTGTACAACATTGTATTTTCTTGCTTTTCCTTGTGTATGCAAATGTGAGTGATCCCTTTCCAAGTGACTTCCCTTGATAGGAAACTGTGTTCTTGAGAGAAGGCCTCAGTCTAGGAAATTCGTTGGTAGATTTGTGAGTAGTGGGTATTGGGTAGTAAAATGAAGAATCTGAGCATTTATCTTGATTGGATCCTCTGCATCCATGGTTAGGTGGCAGCAAAGTTAGATCCCTCATTGCACGACAATCGAGAGAAATAGGGCCTGCCAATATCACTGTTCGAAATGGTGCAAAAGTAAATTCAACCATCAGCTACATGGATTTTGTTATGGTCTCTTAGGAGCATTTGATTAATAATGGTATTTTGTTATGGTCTTTTAGGTGCATTTGATTAATAATGGTTTTTTCAAAATTTGAGGATGAATTTTGAATTATTTCTTCTATTCCAGAAGCATTGACAACAGTGCAAGGATGAGAGAGCAACAGAAAATGCTTGGCAGACTGTGCCCTTGAACTTGGCAGGGATGCCTTTAGAGGTATTTATCTGTTGTTCAAACCATGTCAGTCCTAATGCTACAGAGATTATGTGAAGACTATTTGACCTCACTGTTATGAGAACATATGAAGCAATTTGATATTAGTTCACTTTCTAATTCATACCTCTGTTCAAAGGAGTGAAAATTTCCCCCGCGTGTCTACTTTGTGGTTGATCTATGAAGAACTTCCTCCGGATTTTAAGGAAAGGCTTCAGGTGGTGTATTTCCTACATCCAGGGCTTCAGTGAAGACTGTTTTTTGCAACCCTTGGTCGTTTCTTCTTGAGTGCAGGGTGAATATTAAGCTGAGTTTGCATTTTGATTCAAATAATTCATTAGAACTAATTATTGCAGATGTGTTCATGCAGTTTTTTATGTGTTATGCAGTTTCTACTGGAAACTGAAGTATGTAAATCGTCTAGAATTTATCTGGAATTACATTAGGAAGGGACAGATTGAGATTCCCGATTTTGTGTATGACCATGATGATCAACTGGAAGACAGGCCTTTGATGGACTATGGTGTTGAAACAGATCCCTTTCAAGTTTATGACATGCCTGCCATTGGATCGTCTGATTCTTGATACTCCTTGAGATGGGCCTCCTAGGCACTGTGCAAACTTTATCCATCAATTATGGCCATTTGTTGTACAACATTGTATTTTCTTACTTTTCCTTCTGTATGCAAATGTGAGTGATCCCTTTCCAAGTGACTTCCCTTGACAGGAGACTGTGTTCTTGAGAGAAGGCCTCAATTTGGAAAATTCGTTGGTAGATTTGTGAGTAGTGGGTATTGGGTAGTAAAATGAAGAATCTGAGCATTTATCTTGATTAGATCCTCTGCATCCATGGTTAGGTGGCAGCAAAGTTAGATCCCTCATTGCACAACAATCGAGAGAAACAGGGCATGCCAATATCACTGTTCGAAATGGTGCAAAAGTAAATTCAACCATTAGCTACATGGATTTTGTTATGGTCTCTTAGGAGCATTTGATTAATAATGGTATTTTGTTATGGTCTTTTAGGTGCATTTGATTAATAATGGATTTTTCAAAATTTGAGGATGAATTTTGAATTATTTCTTCTATTCCATAAGCATTGTCAACAGTGCAAGGACGAGAGAGCAGCAGAAAATGCTTGGCAGACTGTGCCCTTGAACTTGGCAGGGATGCCTTTAGAGGTATTTATCTATTGATCAAATCATGTCAGTCCTAATGCTACGGAGATTATGTGAAGACTATTTGACCTCATTGTTATGAGAACATATGAAGCAATTTGATATTAGTTCACTTTCTAATTCATACCTCTATTCAAAGGAGTGAAAACTGCCCCCGCGTGTCTACTTTGTGGTTGATCTATGAAGAACTTCCTCCAGCGTTTAAGGAAAGGCTTCAGGTGGTGTATTTCCTACATCCAGGGCTTCGGTGAAGACTGTTTTTTGCAACCCTTGGCCGTTTTTTCTTGAGTGCAGGGCGAGTATTAAGCTGAGTTTGCATTTTGATTCAAATAATTCATTAGAACTAATTGTTGCAGATGTGCTCATGCAGTTTTTGATGTGTTATGCAATTTATACTACAAACTGAAGTATGTAAATCGTCTAGAATTTATCTGAGATTACATTAGGAAGGGACAGATTGAGATTCCTGATTTTGTGTATGACCATGATGATCCACTGGAAGACATAGCTTTGATGGACTATGGAGAATGAGTAGAAACTTGTATGATAATATTCCTATATTCAATCAGAAGGTTTGCAGTTAAAATCTCCGTAGTATTCATGGGATGCATAGCTATAACAATCATCAGATCAGAATGTTTGCAAGAGATCAGGAGTCCCATATCTACAATTAAGTTTTTGTATCAAACCATACTAACCATACTTTATAGGTTAGGCACTCGCTTGATTTTTTTTTTTTTTTTTTTTTTTTTTTTTTTTTTTTTTTTTTGAGTAAGGACTAATTCTATTAAAAAAGAAAAGAGTATAATACAATCAAGCTTGCTTGCAAGCGAAGCAGAAAAGCAAGGGGCCCAAGGAGATAGGCACCACCTTGCTCTTTGGCTAAGAACCAGGAGAGGGCTGAAGAGAACATGTAATAACAAAGAACCGAAACTAAGCAGAGAGAACTACCCTGAGGGGGCTGTTACTATCACACGACTTTTTTTTTCCTTTTTCTTGCTTACTTTGACCCATTCAGTGGAATTTGGCTGAGCCGAAACAAGTTGAAGACAGTTCTGCCCTGGCGGCGGAATATCCTTCTCAGAGTCTGAGGATGAAGTGAAATTAAAACGTTTCTGGGATATCTGAGAGACGAAGGGGTCTGTCGAATCATCCAAGGGAGCATCCATCGGAATCTTAGCATTCTGTCCATCTGCAACTATTTCCTCTTCATCTGAATTCGCGGAATTTGAATCCTCCATAGGCGGAGGAGGCGCACAGGGGTTCCAACTTTTGGACTTAGGCTTGTGCTTTGGAATCTTCTTTTTGTCGAGGTACTGGGGACAGGAACTTTGGAGATGTCCTGTTTGATGACAATGGCGGCAACGGAAAGTTGTGTTCTCGTAATCCAAGGTTTGAGTCCAATGGAAATCTCCATACTTGAGATTCATCTGATCCGACAGTCCTTTGCTTATATCTATTTCTGCACAGAATCTACCAAATGTGTAGAGCCCATTTTCCTTTCGAGAGGAATCTACAGCCAGGTAGTGTCCTAAGGTTTCTGCAATTGCTATGAAGACCAAAACATGCCATAGATGCACCGGAAGGTTCGGGAGCCTGACCCAAATGGGAGTCTTGGTGATAACAGTTGTAGAAGGGTCAAAGTCTGGAAACCAAGGAGTAAGAAAAAGCCCCGCCGAGCCCCAAAACCAAGGGCCTCCTGTTAAGGCCTTCTGATAATCTTCATTTCGGTCAAAAACCACAATGAAGAATCCTTTTGAACATAAGTGTATCTCGCTTTTTTTAGTCCAATTGATATGAATGCATTGGTATAGATCTGATGTGTGAGGCCATAGCCCATTGAATCTACATACAAGTGCGGCTTCTGCATAAAGTTGATAGTGATCATCAATCCCAGGATGGGAGAGATTGATGGAAGGAATGTCCTCTGATTTGTCCACCAGAAAAGGCTTTGGAGCCTCAAATGGATGGCCTGCTGATGAAGAAGGCTGTGAATGGGCAACATCTTTGCGGACAACATCTTTAAAAGAGAAAGAAGGGGCAGAGGAGGTCTGCCTGAAGGAACCCCCTCTTAAAAGAAAAGTAGCTACAACAGAGGCATCCCTCTGAATGCTATAAAAAGAGAGAGGAAGGGCAGTCGTAAGTTGCTTACCCTTGTATATCAGTCTGAGGCAAGATGAGGGGATCCCTAGCTGGCCTTCAAGATTTTTCAAAAGGTCCTGCACAAGATCCTTTGCGCGTGCCCATTGCATAGATGTCTTGCCCGAGAGGTTGACTTGGATCTGGAAAACGAGAGAATCTTCATGCAGATCTGGGTCAGATCTCGCTCCTACTATCTGGCTCTAACCTTTGCGAAGCTCAGAAGAGAGAGGACTGGAGCTTTGAAGGGCCTTCATCTCCTGAATTTGCCGCAGGGGAAAGAGAGTAGAAGAGGGAAAGGTCCAAAGATTAATAATCCTGTCAATGTGTTCCGCCGAGGAGAGTTTCCGAGAGATCCGTCCCTGCAGATCCAGGAAGCTTAAAAAGTTTTGCAGATCTAGAATAGGGTAATAGTTACCCTGGGTGAGCAAATAAAGCGATGATATGCATGGGCTTCCTTCCAGAGCGGAGAGATTCTTCCTGGGGGACGCTGCCTCAGGATGGATAAGAGGGGACTCTGGATAAGAGGGTCTTCTCGGGCGTGAAGCAGCTGCAACGGTCCATGAACTGTCAGCTACAGGGCCGAGGGATGCCTCCACAAAGGAGCTGAAATCGGCGGTCGACCTGAGAGGAAACCCTCTGAAGAGCTGAGCGCTGTTATGGCGGAGCTTTTGTCCTATCCAATCTGGTGATAACGGCAGCCACCACCGCTGCTCCTCGCCTTCCTGTCGCAGGCCCGCAGTTCCACCAACACCTCCTATGGTCTCTGAGCTAATCGGATGCAAGGGCATCTCACAAATTGCAACCTTGGCCCCAAGGCCGGCAACAGTGCGCGCAGATCGAACCCCACCGCTTCCGGCACCGATTACAAACAGATCGAAGTCATATTGCACTACCTCCCTCACACCATCCTCTAGTTTCATTTTTCTCGACATTGTTGCTGCTGAAGGATTCCTGCAAAACCCTAATACTCGATTCCTGCAAGTCCAGAGCCGAGGTTTTCTCTTTCGTTCAGAGAGGGGAGCTCAACCAATTCATCAAACATAACATTCTGGCTTGAAATATTAAACGTATTCCAAAATGTTTTTGTTACTTTATAGATAAGGTGTAGATTTCTTGGCTCTATGATGAAAATAATGAAGGGAAAATACATGTTAATCTGTTACTTATGCTCTTTGACTGAAAAATACACGGTGAGAGAAAAATGCATATTATGCTAATTGAGGAATGTTTTTCGCTTGTCAAACTTATAGTATTGAATTTAACACACTAACACTTTACAACAATGAACTAACCATATTCATGATGAAAATAGCAATATGGAAGATTTATCTGCATAATGAAGAAGGCAATATGGGAGATCCCAATCACGTTCAAAGGCATTTTTTAAAATGTGGATGTGACAGAAGGTTGTTGTGGAAGGTGTTGTTTGTATATGGGAAATTTCTTGATCATTGTGTATAATCCTAATGTTGATATATATGTCTACTAAGTGGTTCCAGTTAATGGGGCATTCAAATTATTCTTTTGTTGTATTTGTGTTCTTCAATTTATGCCTTACGGCGTTTCCTTTGCAACATCTAGGGCAAATGCTAGTTAATAATAATAATAAAATAATTTAAAATAGAATTATAATTTTAATGATTTTTATAGTAAAAAAATAATCTTCATAATGTGAGATGTCTACTTTAGTAATATAACATGAAAGTAGCTTTTTTTTTTAAATAAAGCACTTGTTTAAATAATTACATCAATGGTGTTCTTTTAAGGGGGGGTGAACTTGGCTATTTTCATCATCTACATCAAAATACATCATCTATCATTCCCTTTGTGAATGCATTACATTGAATCTACATGTCCATGTGTTTGTGTCTCTCATCGTCCTCTACCATTTGCACCACCTTTGCTCTACTTCCAACCTCCTTCATCCTTCATATCTTCTTCCATAATTTAATATAAACGAAATGGTAGGCATCAACTTGAACATTCTAGGCCGAGAAACTGTCAAGTTCACTTCTTTTGGGTCAGTATTTATGAGAGAAAATCTTTAAGGGCTCCCTTTAGCTTCTTCTTTACGTGATACAGAAATTCTATAGATTCCAAGATGAAGAAGCTTTGGATTTTGAGAAAGAAAAATGGCAATATAAGAACAATAGTTTCTCCCCAGGTGGTTTTTGCTACCTTCAGTGGACTTACCCATTTAGATCCAGTCGTAATTTGCATAAGTAGGTTTTTCTTTTTTGGATCCCATGGATTATTTCAAAGGGGTTTTTCCCTTCATACCTATTTTAATTGATCAGGGGAATGCTCGTTTGCATTCTATTATGTTTGTAAGATTTAGTTAGTATGTTGGAATTTCTTATGAGATTATGCTCTACTTTAGTTCTTGAAAATCGTTGCCCTATATTCAATGTTATGTTTCTAGGTATTTGAGTTGCAGGGTAAAGTGGGTTGGTAAATTGACTTTATTGACGGTGTTTGGGGCAAAAAAATATAATTTTGTTTTTATATTAACCTCGCAAGTATCAGAGGTAGCTTTGTGCTCATTCAACATCCATATTATCATGATAAAGCTTCTTTTTTTTCAATTAATAATTTAGCTTGCATTATACTCATACAATTGTGGCCCAAGTTTATGGAGCATAGGGCATTCCTTCTATCCATAACTATGGCATGCCCTTCCCCATTGGATTGAATGAATACATGCCTTCTTACCCAAACAATGAACCAATGCCTTGTTATCCATAACTATATCATGTCCTTCTTCATTACATTGAACAAATACATGCCTTCTTACTGAAACATTGAACAAGTGCCCCTACATGCATTATTGTGATTATTTAAGTGCACTAATGAGCAAAATGGAAATAATAGGGGAGTAAACAAATGGGACAAGATGCCATTCATGATCATATCAATATGTGTGTGTATATAATATAATCATAAAAGAGGAAAGGGAAGAATTATCTATCCAAACAACATATATTTGTTTTAGTCTAATACTCCAATCAAACAATTCAAGATACATTGATTGGATACATATGGATCCAAAAAACTTAAACAACAATAATAATAGACATTTTCAATTCACAACTGTGGTTAGCTATGCATCAACACATGCTTGTTTACTCCCCAATCCAACTATGCCTAACCAATCAAATTTGTATCTCAGTTATTGTCTCGCTAGAGAAGGAGATAGATCTTACTAATGTAAGGATAGTTGGGAATTTTGATCTGATTTAAGTTATAGATGAGATGGATCCTTGTCCCTATATGTGGGAGATAGAGTGGGATTTTTAAAACAATGCGATAATTATTTGAAGGAATAATTCATGATCTTTTAGGTATATAGTTCCTAAGTTACAGAACCTTTAAACTTGTATTTGAGACAATTTTTGTTTTTGTGAATAAGATAAAATATATTATTATGGAAACTGATAGATTAGATACTTTGGGTTGTGTGGGAGAGAGAGCCCGACACAAGACCCAACAGAAATCCCTAAAATGGCCATGGATTTGTCTTTTTTACAGTGCAGCCTTGTCAAAAGTGGGTTCTGAGTCTGAAGGTGGAAACCGAGAAGAACCCCCTTTATAGCATTATCAAAACTGAGAGTATAAAAACCAAGAGAATAGAAGAAAACCATAGTGAGGCTGACGAGGCAAGAGTTGTTTTCCTCTGCGAAAGATAGTTCTCTGCGGAGGAAGAAAGAAAAAAAGGAGGTTGACGAAGTCACTCCTGGTTGGTGGTTACCAGATCCTCGTCCTGACGAATGGGAGTCTCCTGAGAGCTTCCCTCCTACTGCGCGGTGGTGTTCTATTGACTTGTAGAGGCCCCAACAACCTCTTTCTTGATGCTTAGAGATCCTTCAGAAGTCGAATGGACCTTCGTCATTGAGTTCTTCTTGATAACAATGTATTGTGGTGCATCCAGGGTAGTGAATCTATAGTGGTGGATGGCTTTGACATAAATCACAAAATTCTCAATCAATCAATCAATCTTTGTTTCTAGTGCCTTGGTGCTCTCCTCCTGCTCCTACATGACTAACCCGATGATGGTTTTCATTTTCCACCATGTTTCGATAGTTCGCGTCTAGAGGTTTTCGTGCGCTTGGTTGAAGGCAGTGTTCGGAATCCAGGCAAAGTCGACGCCGACTTCTTTAGTAGTGACCTCTCTACGGAGATCATTTGCTTGGGCTTCTAATTCGGAAATGTGTTGTTGAGTTTCAGGATTAACCATTGCCACGTAGCCCAGAGCTTCTTGCCTTGAAGAGGTCTCCACGCGAGTGGTGGGGTGCGAACCCAGGGACTGCCAGTGGGAGGTTGCGCAACTATGCGCACCTCCATGACTGGAACCAATGGTGGAGCAGTTCTTCGCGGCCATGAGAGAAGTAGAAGGGTTGGGGAGCAAGGGGAACCAAAGAGAAAAGGACTAAGAGAGAGGGATTAAGGCAAAGAGAAGAATGAGGGGGATAAGGGGGAGGGGGAAATATATAGAAGTCGGGGGATGGTGGGAGGCCGGGAGCAGGGAAAAGGGGCGAGAAGGGGAAGCATGCGAAGATATGATGCGAGGTAGTGGAAGAACGTCTGAGCAGAGAGGCAGCGACCACACAAGGGAGAGGGGGGGGGTGGCAACGCGGGCTCTAGAATCAGGTAAGCCAAGGATGAGTCTGTGCGCATGCGCCACCCATCTATCCTTCCCATGGAACAAAGAATCGACCTTGAAATGATGAAGGGGACGCGAACAGTTATTGTTTGATGGAGTGGTTATCTTCGTCATTGATTGATGCGCATTGCTAACGGAGTTCACCATCCTTCAATTTCTGCCATGCTCAGGAATTCAGATGTAGGGTCCCAGTGGTACCCTCATTCACTAGTTTGTCTGCGAGTTTATTGCCTTTCCTTCTCATGGCTTGAAAGTGGAAGCCTGCCACGCTGTCAATTATCTGCTTGATTTGCTTTATTATTTTGTTTAGGCACCAGTTTTCAAAGTTTTGTCCACCTCAATGCCCTACTAAAGTCTTTTGCCAATCTGAGTGGCCAGCATGGAATCTCCTTCTACAATCAGAGGACTGAGCTTTAGGTTGTGCATTGTGGCGATGCCATTTTCCAGGGCATGAAGTTCTACAACATTGTTTGTGGTTGAACCTATATTGCCCTCATATATCCAGATTATCTCTCCTTTAGAGTTTCTGAAGGTTCCTCCAAAATCGGCTTGGCCCAAATTCCCTTTAGCTGTGTCGTCATAGTTGAGCTTGAAAGTCCCCTTCTCTGGCGACCTCCAGATGTTTTTTATTTTATTTTCAAGCCTGGAGAGGGGAGTGACTTCGTGGACCTTGATCTGAAGGAAATCCAACATTGAGAGAATTTTCTCTTCGAAGATGGTGGGAGGAGCTTTGATAGTCTGAGTGGGTAGAGAGGTCATTGTTTCCCGGATCGCACTTTTGATCTTCAAGATTATGATTTCCTCCTAGGTGGAGATGCCACGAAAGATTCTTGCATTGCGCTCTTTCCACAAAGTCCAGCAAATCAGACCATGAGTTAAATTCCATCCACGGTTAACCGGAGGATGTAAGGAGAAGACAGATCTCCAGTTCGCAATGGTGCTTTGAATGGAGGAGGGGTCCCGATCAAAGCTATTGAAAACTAGTGAAATCCAATCCCATAAATTGGACGTGTATGGGCATACATTTAGCAGATGATTGGAGGTTTCTTCTTCTTGTTGGCAGAGAGGGCATATTGATGGTCTAATAAAGCCTTTTCTTCTTAGGTTGTCCCACGTTAAAATCATTCTATGCATGACTAACCATAGAAAGATAGATATTTTCGGCCAGTGCTTCTTGTCCCAGATTGAGTTCCACTTCAGGTCTGGTTGAAGTTGATCTAATTTGGCGATGTATCTGTAGGCTTCTTTTAAATTGAAATTTCCTACTGAGTTTTTTCTCCATCTGAGTTGATTCTCGGCAAGTCAAGGAGGATTTGTCTTTTTTTTATAGAAATTTTCCACCTGTAGATCACCAGATAATGCAATATACTAAAGCAAAATACTTGATCTACTTCTACAACCAATTTAGCGGAAGCTTAATCGAACATGAGCAACATCAATAAGAACACATATAACTGATAAGAAGGAACCAATCACACATAACACAAAAGAAATATCCAGGGGAAAGCACCAGCCTAAAACCCCCTCTATATTATCATACAAGTGGAAATATAACCAGTATTACAAAAAGAATCAGCTCAAAAGCTATCTTGCTCTCTCTGCAATACCTCTGTTGCTCATAGATAGTCAAAGGCCTCTATCTAACCTTTGGTCTACCCTCCAAGCCTCCTATTTCTTTGTGTAATTTTGATTGGGGTCCAGTGCAACCACTTGTGTGAATTGGCCTCTTCACACACTCACCAACCTATGATCCAACTACGTAGTCCTGAAGGAGATAAATCCTTCTCATGGGTGAGCTTCCTTTATAGGAAAAACATTCATCCAACTGGTAGTACACTATCCCTTATTTGATCTCAATTGGGTCTTTGTTTGAACTGACATGCATGAGTTATTCATGAGAGAATCTTCAGTTATCTAAAGTGCAACAGTTATATGCAAGCATGCATTAACTAGCTGAACTCACATTATTTTAAACAAACTTTTTAAATCAATCTAACTGGACTTGACTCTGTTAACTAAGCCAACTAATTACTACTCAAATTAGAACTCATCCTTATCTATTTAACTGATGGATAAATTCCTCAATTAATGGAGAAACAGTTGCATGTCCTCACATAGACTTCATGTTTGATTTTTCACAACTAATTAACTCGTGGTGAATCAATTAATTTATTTTCAAATAGCTATTAAGTTCAAATTCGAATTTTACTTCTTATTTTTAGTCCAGGGACTGACTAAAATAGGAATCCATCCTGAACTGCTAAAAATAGAATGTTATTTTTAGCACTTCTATTTTTAGCATTTATGTTGCCATTTTCAACACTCCCTCTCAACAAGAAAGGCTTCCATTTGAACCTGATCCTGTACCTTTGGAATGTTCTACATGCAACACTTCTACCAAGTGTGGTTGCTCCAACAACTCTAGGAACAAAAAGACTCCCCACTAACCTCTCTGTTGGGCTAGAAACATACTCTTATGCTAAAGCTCTACCTGTTGCTGACAAGTTCTCCCTCTCTGACCTCTGAGCTATTGCAACACTCCATTCATCTTGCACTGTTGCACACCTCTCTGTGCCATCTTGCACTGGTGCAACACTCCTGTGCCTCTCGCATCGCTGCAGCCTACTAGCTCTACACAATCATGGGACTCTTGCACTGTAGCTCTCTCTACCACTCCATCCGCATCTCTCTCTACATAATCAGTCAGTTCTGCTACTCCTCATCGATGCTCCATTAGCAAAGTCGAATCAAAGAGGTTGGGTATCTCAAGGATCCTGCCCCTAGCCTCCGTGGGACGATTACTCCACATCGCCCCACCTCCTACCTAGAAGTATGGCTACATGTGATCCCTCTGCCCACCTGGCTCGAAGTTTCCCCTTACTGGAGGTCTCGGCATGAATAGCTGTCTCTACTCGATATCCTCTTGGCTTCCCCTGTTGTGGCTACTCCACAACCTCTTGAAGTTACTGCACCAATCGTGGCTCCTTCACAATCATCTCAGACTTCTTTTGACATTGCATGTTGAGAGGTAATGTACTCTCCCTCTCAACCTCCAAATCTCCATCAGTTGCCTTGCTCCTCAAGGCTTTGCATGCATCTTGAACCTTAAGAGCATACAAGTTCTTGACCCGTGAACCAATCTGCTTCACCTGTCTAGTGACGATGTGTTTAAGGAAAACCTTTCCCTTACTGAAGACTACAGCATAGCCTCTGTCTTCGAGCATAATGATCGACACCAAATTTCTCTTCAGTCCTAGTACATACTTGACATCGGTCAAGGTAAGGCGAGCTCCATGCTCCCTCTGAAAAATCACTGTGCCTGCACCTAAGACACTATACTTTTCATCATTACCCATCGTTATGAGTATCTGGAGATCTTTCTCCTCCAAAGTACTAAACAAACTCCTGTCACCGGTCATGTGGAAAAAATCTCTACTATCAAGAAACCAACCACTTCCCACCATGGATGAAACCATGCATGCGAAGAGTGTGAAATCCAACTCGAATTGTGAAGCAAGTCCCTCGCCTTTTGATCCTTCCCCGGATCCCTTCTTGGATTTCCTCTGTGGACAATTTGTAGCAAAATGGCCCACCTCATGACAACGAAAGCATCACACTTTCGATTTGTCAAACTTCTTCCCACCATGGGAAGAACTCGAATTGGAAAGAGAATCCTTCTCCTTCCCCTTCTTCGCCTTACTTGCTGAGGCACAGTTTTCTTCATCCTCCATGGATGAAGAACCATCTCTGGTGCTTCTTCTTATCTCCTCCTGCATTAATCCGACCAAAGTCCTTCCCAATCTGGTAGTTTCTCTCTTCCATTAATCGAGTCCTGGTAGCTATGCCAGCTCTTAGAAAGACTGAGGAGTGCAAGACTCACCATGTCATCATCGACTGTCGCGATCCCTACACTTCCAAGCTCATCCCTGCATGAGGTGAGCTTGTTCAAATACATAGAGGTCATGTTGCCCTTTTCACACTTGATCTTTCGAAGTTTGTCCTTCAGTGCCAGCTTCCTTTGATCATTGCTATTCTGATATAAGTCTTTCAATGTTTTCCACATTGAAAATGGTGTCTCCTTCCCATGGAGACTCGAGACTATGTGATCTCGAACTCCCTCCAGAAGGATTCTCCTTGCTCTAGCCACACATTTCTTCCATTCATCCAATTCAGTAGCACCAATAGGCTTGGGGACTTCTTGATCAATGAAGTCCTTTAGACCGTTATTGTCTAGTACTTCTTCCATGCGATCCTTCCAGGCTATATAATTCGAACTTCCATCAAGGGCATATTCAAGTCTCAAATCATTGAATGCCATAGGTGAAATAGAGATGTGATAAGAACTCGATTTCTATATTCAGGAATCACAAACTTCAACTTCTCTCTTCTTGTATATTGTTCTTCCTTGATCACCTATGCTCCGATACCATGTAGAAATTTCCCACCTATAGATCACCTGATAATGCAATATACTAAAGCAAAATACTTGATCTACTTCTACAACCAATTTAGCGGAAACTTAATTGAACATGAGCAACATCAATAAGAACACATATAACTGATAAGAAGGAATCAATCACACATAACACAGAAGAAATATCCAGGGGAAAGCACCAACCTAAAACCCCATCTCTGTATTATCATACAAGTGGAAATATAACCAGTATTACAAGAAGAATCAGCTCAAAAGCTATCCTACTCTCTCTGCAATACCTCTGCTGCTCATAAACAGTCAAAGGCCTCTATCTAACCTCTGGTCTGCCCTCCAAGCCTCATATTTCTTTGCGCAATTTTGATTGAGGTCCAGTGCAACCACTTGTGTGAATTGGCCTCTTCACACACTCACCAACCTCTAATCCAACTACGCAGTCCTGAAGGAGATAAATCCTTTTCATGGATGAGCTTCCCTTATAGGAAAAAAAGTCATCCAACTGATAGTACACTGTCCCTTCTTTGATCTCAACTAGGTCTTTGTTTGAACTGACATGCATGAGTTATTCATGAGAGAATCTTCAATTATCCGAAGTGCAATAGTTATATGCAAGCATGCATTAACTAACTAAACTCACATTAATTTAAACAAACTGTTTAAATCAATCTAACTGGACTTGACTCTGTTAACTAAGCCAACTAATTACTACTCAAATTAGAACTCATCCTTATCTCTTTAATTGATGGATAAATTCCTCAATTAATGGAGAAACTATTGCATGTCCTCACATAAATTTCATGTTTGATTTTTCACAACTAATTAACTCATGGTGAGTTAATTAATTTATTTTCAAACAACTGTTAAGTTCAAATTCAAATTTTACTTCCTATTTTTAGTCCAGGGACTTACTAAAATAGGAATCTATCATGAATTGCTAAAAATAGAATGTTATTTTTAGCACTTCCATTTTTCATTCCCTGTTGCTCAATCCAGCACTGGTACCCAAACTGCTATTTATAGCAGTGCTACTTTTAGCACTTCCATTTTTAGCATTTCTTGTTGCCATTTTCAACATTTTTGTAGTTTTGATGAGAGGTCCGACCAAGCTTGGGGATTCATATGGGGAGTCCAATCCTCTTTTTCCATCCAAATTCTCCTCTTGTCCTTTTCATCTCTCGTTTTCCAGTACTGGTTGACTTTGATCTTCCCTCTTTTTTTCATATCAAACTTGATTTGGTGATAATGATCTTGATCAAATTCCAACCTTTGTTGTTAGGCGTCCTCCCAGAAAAGAGCCTTGTTTCATTGCCTATTTCCCAAAAACTATGATTTTGAATGATATCCCTATTCTCCCACGCTTGGTTCCAGATGACTGAACCTTTGATATTTCCATTTAGCTTGATAATTTTCTCTTACAAGAGGGAGGGGGTATACTTTGCTTTCCATAGGATTCCCCAAGGGGAGTTGGGGTTTGCGATCCATCCCATAATTTTTTGGCTCCTAGGGCCTTTCCCAAGAGGTCTATGTCCCTAAGACCAAGGCCACCATCTTTTTTGGGCTTGCAAAATTTTTCCCATGCCACCAGAGCCCATTTCTGGTTTACCTCTGTGCCTCTCCATAAGAAGTTCCTGTGTAGGTTTTTGATTTTGTTTGAAATCACTTTTGGGGTTGCCAAAGCCGACTATAAGTAGACTGGGATGGTCTGTAAAACAAATGTGACCAGGATAAGACGGCTTACCAAATTGAGATATTTGAAGGTCTAATTGGACATTCTTTTCTCTAACTTGTTAAGCAGTCCTCCCAAGTGGCTTGGGAGAGAAGCATGTTTGCAAGGGGAACACCAAGGTAAGTGGAGGGGAGGGTACTAATGGGAATGGCCAAGAGTTTGGCGATGTTCCTACGAATGGGTGACAGAGTGTTAAAGAAGAACAAATTGGATTTCTTGGGGTTGATAGAGGTTCCAGATGCAACAGAGAAGTTAGACATAATGGATATGAAAGAGGAAGCTTCTTCGATATACGGGAGGTCCATGAGAAGGGTGTCATCCACAAATTGTTGGTGCGTGGAGAGGGGAGTAGAGGCATGGGGATGGAGACCAGAGAGCTTATTATCTTGCAAGGTAATAGAGATTGAGCCGTTTATCCCTACAACTATTATGATAAAGAGGAAGGGAGAGATTGGATCCCCTTGCTTGATACCACGGGAAGGATTAAAGGGTTGTGAAGGGGAACCATTCACGAGGATGGAGAAAAAAGCTCCTGACACCATAGCCATGATCCACTTGATGTTGTCTTTGTGGAACCCAAACGCTGCGAGGACCTGTCGCATATAGTCCCAACTAATTTTATCAAAGGCTTTGGACATATCTAGTTGAATCATCATACCAGTTTTTTTGGGAATTTAAGAGAGTGGATAAGCTCATGAGAGACGATGATACTATCCATGATTTTCCTTCCTTCCACATAGTCATATTGTTGATGGGAGATGAGGAGAGGGAGGATGACTTTAACTCAATTGGCGAGAAATTTGGAGATTATTTTGTAGATGACATTGCAGAGGGCTATGGGCATAAATTTTTTTTGGGAATCAACAGAATTTCCCTTGGCAATCAAAGTTAGGAAGGTGGAGTTAAGGGCTTTAAGGACAAATTTCTGAGTTCGAGATTCTTCCACAAGGGCATGCACATCCAAATTGAGGATAGGCCAACAAGCTTTGTAGAAATCAATGGTGAAACCATCTGAACCTCGAGCTTTGCCATTGGGCATTCCTATGACCACATCTTCCACTTTCTGGAGGGAGACTTTCGTTAGGAGCATTTTGTTATGTTCCTCCGTGAGGATTTTGGGGATATGCTTGGTGATTTTTTTAATGTCCTGATCCTGGTCATTCCTTGGATCTTTGAGAAGAGAGTTGAAATAGTGATTGAGCTCTGTTTCCAACTCCTCTTGAGAGTGAAAGAGATGACCATCTTGGTTCTTCAAAGCCATAATTCTGTTGTTTCTCCTATGTTGTATCATTGTTTTATGGAAAAAAGTCGTGTTCCTTTCCCCACATTTCAGCCAATTTATTATGCATTTTTGTTGCCACAACTTTTATTCCTAGATGGCTCTTTCCTCCCAGCTTTGTTTTAATCTTTGTTCCTCTTGTTTCTCCATTAGCCCTTCTTCAATGATAATTTGTTGGAGAAGTTCCAATTGATGCTCCAAGTTGTTTTTATTCGTGATGATGTTGCCAAATGTTTCTTTGTTCCATTTTTTTATTTCCTCTTTGATATGTTTTAACTTTTGTTGGAAAGTGTACATTTTGTTTCCAGTTCTGATGGGAGTGTAAGTCCACCATCGTTTCATTTTTTCCATGATGTCCAGGTGATCCAACCAGAAGGCTTCGAATCTGAAAGGCTTATTTTCCAGACCATTAGAAATTTGAATCTTGAGAGAGATTAGCCAGTGATCAGAGCCTGCTTGCGATAGGATTCTCACCTCCATTTCCCAGGAGGTAAGATAAGTTTCCTCGAATAAAAGGAAGCGGTCTAAACAGGAGGCAATTTGGAAATCTCCTCCTCTTCTGTTATTCTAGGTGAAAATGCCATTGTTGGTGGGAATGTCGATGAGGTTGAGGTTTTCAATGGTGGTGAGGAAAGTCTCAGAGTCCTTATCAAGCTTCCAGATACCTCCTTTCTTCTTAGACAAGATTTTTATGATATTAAAATCACCTGCTATGATTTTGAGAGGATGGTGTAATGGGTCTAGGAGATTGGAGATGCTTTGGAGCATTTTTATTTGGTATATAACCTTGTGTGGGGCATAAATATTAGTTATGCAAATGCTCTCATTGGTACCTATGATTCTCAGGATCACTATTATGGAATGATGAGTGGCCAGAGATGACATGAGGTCGAATTTGGAGTTTTTCCAAAAGGTCATTATACCCCCTGCCGAACTGTTAGTCGTGTTGGCTAAGGAGCCGTATGGCTTGAAGCAAGAGTTGAGAAGGAGGGGGGGGGGTGAGCCGACTCTAGTTTAGTTTCTTGAATTAGCAAGATGTCAGGATGATCAGACAAGATTTTGTTTTTTAAGATACGTTCCTTCCCAAGACTTTTCAGTCCTCTAATATTCCAAAAAATGCAATTCATTGACATGAAGATGGGTATAGAGCCAGAGTCTTTACCTTTCCTTCATTGATTAATTTGGCACTGAGTTCTTAGTGGAGCTGACTGGTGGTCTTTCGACCTCACTTTCAACTTGAGCCTTTGAGGTTGAGTCCTTGTACTAGAATATTTCCTAATATGCCCTTTGATATGTTGTGCTTTCTTGTGCCGGATGGTGATCTTTGAGTTTTAGACCTTCCTAGAGGAGATAAGTGACTTCGATTTTTTGTAGCTAGTGTTCTGATATGCCATTTATTCCATTTTGTTTCCATTCCTCTGTAATTTTTGCAAGTTCTACCCCCTCAAGAGCTTCCTCTATGATGCTCCTCTTCCTTTGTTGGTATAACCTGTGTCCCTCTCATCGTATTCTCTGTCTACTAGGATCATTTCATCTTCTCCTGCTTCATCTCCTATTAGGTCGTTAGGATCCATTTGCTCATGGGTGTTGTTCAATGCATTAAACTGGTTCTGGCCTGCTTCTTTAAATTGGTTCTTCTTGGGGATAACCTTTTTCCTATTGTTCTTATTCCTGGAGATGACTTTAGTAAATCCTTCTCTATATTTTCTTTTACTTGCTTGCTCTTGCGATTGAGGGGTTTTATTCATTGGATACTTTGGGAAGAGATGCCCATGCTCATGAAACTTTCTGCATTGGAAGGGCATATGTCATAGTCTATACTTTGCAGCTAGACTTCGTCCCTAATGATTAATTTAATTGCTTCTGGCAGGGAACCAGAGACGTCTATATATACGCAAATTCAGACATAGGAAACATAGTGACCCTTTCTAGTGGCCTTTAGACATTTTGATGTACTGCCCCAGCTAGTCTTCTATACCTTTTAAGACCGAAGGAGCCTGGTAATCAATTGGTAAGGAGTAGAGGCGTACCCAAATTGGAACCCTCGTAAAATCCTCCTTTTCCGATATGAAGTTGTCCCTCTAAAATCTCATGGATAAACTGGATGAATTGTAGAAATAGGGTCCTCCTTCAAATATTTGGGCTCTATCTTTTAGGAGGACAAAGATGATTGTAAATAATCCTTTGGATCACAACTGAAATTTGATCTCCCCTTTAAGTGTCCATTTGCTTTGAATCCACCAATTCAGTGCCCTTTCAGTTGGAAAAAATCCCATGAACTTGCATATTACTGCATGTTCTTGCATGTATTCTTTGTATACTGCTACCCCGGGGTCCTGGCAGTTTTGGAATTTTCTTGGCTTTGGGGTTGAATTTATTCTTAATCTTTTTTCCCCTGATCCCGCAGTTTCTCCTAAGTTTTTGAAGGATTTACGTTAGCAGGGAAGGGCGTGTCTACGGCCTTACCTTTTTATGCATAAGTATCCTTGGTTATCCTTTTCAATGTATCTTTGTTCCTCTGATGTAACTCTTTTTGTTGTGGATGTGTTGTTCCTTCTTTGTCAGAGTTTCCTCCTAGTGGCGTGCAGAAGACGGAGCTGGAGGCAAAATTTGTGAAAAAGGAAGCCTAGTCTGGCGGTCGACCAGTGACCATATACTTCAAGGAGAGGGCACTAGGATGTTGTTGCGGATTTGCCATGGCGATCAGGGCACCAAGAGGCCTCAACTAGAGGCGTGAGGGGAGGCCACAGAGAGCGCTCAAACCATAAAAATCTTGATGGACACCTTATTTGAGACAATGTTACACTGAGTCTATTGATGATACTTCTCAAGATACTATGTTAGATCAAATCTACAACATGATAGTGGGATAGTGAAATACTACGTCAACTTCACTAGAGACGGGACAACCATATGGCAAAGTATCCATTCTTTTTACATTGATTTTGAAGAGGTAATGTACAATTGGAAAGACAAAAATAATGAGATATCCACTTGATGGCGCGCTTTAGTAAAATCCATTTGTTGGATTGGATTCTTGATGGCGCGCTTTAGTGAAATCCATTTGTTGGATTGGATTCAACCTCAAAGACCCTCTTGTCCATGATGGAAAGAGTGATGTAGAAAATTATGGGATTGCATGCCCATATGCATATAAAACAAAGTGTGTTTTCACTAATACGTTGTCATTTGAGAAAAATTATTATGCCTTTTATGCCTTTTTCTCATAGTTTTATCAAGATTATATTGATAGAGTTGATCTAGTGATATAATTGTTTACTTCATTGTTGTCCTCACAAATCGCTTTATAACTACCTTGGTGGAGATTTTGTGTGTATTGCTAAATTTCTCATATATTTTAGATTTCGGGTGATTGTAAAGAGATTGATCGATGAAGTTTAGACACAATCTCTATAATAGAGCATGCTGTCACTTGTTGATAGAGATTAACTTGTTCAAAGTATACAATTGTCATTGATATCTTGTCAGTGAGTTGCATTTTTATGGAGATATTAAATTAGGAGCCCTTATTTCATGGTAATAATTGTGTCGAGTAATTAAAGCTCATCACTAAGGTAAATGCTACTTTTTTCCTCCTATAATTGAAACATAAAGTATTTGGCATTAATAAAAAAAATTGAGATACAGATTGAAAGAAGTCGCTCTGCCTATCTTGGATCCTCACCTACTAATCTGTTCTTTGTTTAATTTTTATAATTTACTGGTTCATCCTATGACTTCAACATTGAATTTTTTAAGAGTGGTAATACTAGTCTAGATACAGCAGGCAACTTCTACATGTCCCTAAGAAACCTTTTGCTCTTAAATTTCCTAACATGGATGAGGTTGTTGTAAACTTAATTGATAATATGCATGTATTTGATCCAAACAAGTGTATAACAAATATCTTACTTATCAACATTAACAATTTGATTAGTTTTCATTATTTACATATACTTTAAGATTATTTTAAGCCACGAAGAAAGAAAATACTTAGACATTGAAGTTCTGCCATATGATTTTAGTTTTTTTTTGTCTTGTCAACTAACTCATTTTTTATTATTTTGTATCACTCTTAGTTGAAGAGGCTTTGAGTCACCATTTTTTGGCAAGTTTGCATGGCATTAATAAATAACATGAATTCCCTAGTCCTTTCAATTCTGATTTTGAACAAGGCTTGTTCACTAAAAGAGTTGAGTCGGAGAATCTCTTAACTTCAACCCAAACATGATGCAATAGCTTGAGCATATGGACATGGTATTTATCTATTTGTAACCCTTCGTTATTGGTTACATCATAATGTTTCTATGATTAAATCCATCTCTTGGTTTATTATCGCCTTATAAAAGTTTGTAGATCATAATGTGGGCATGGATGAGTTTGTTTTATTAGCATTCAGTTTGCTTTTGTAACAGCGATGTTGCAATCACTTTTACAAGATTTTATAATTTTATGTTCACTTGTAATTAATTAAGTGAGAAACATGGGGCATGGGGCCAAGACTAAAACTGAACAATTGAATGACATGTGTAAACAATTATGTGCAATTATAAATAATATGTTGTTTTTCTTAGAAATATTATGGGAACCAACACATGAGTAGTTAGGTTGCTCTATTATTAATAATTGTTTAAGTGGTTGAAGTCACAGGTAGTGGACAAGTAAAGGTGGCAGTTGTTAGAGTTATAACCTCCCATAATTCCCCAAGATTCCAAGAGAACTGATCACCACCAAAGAGACAATGTAATTGGAGATAAATGTTATGTTGGGTGGAAAAAGAAACAACATAGTGGGAGGGAACTGCAATGTTGAGGGATAAGAAAAAAAAGATACTTGCAAAATCCTAGGTAAGACAAGAAAAGGATAGACATTGGAAAAGGTAGGACGTTACTAGAGTCTGTGTGGGGAAGGAGGAAAAATACCATTGGATACTGTTAAGTCACTAACAGTAGAGAGGCCAGAGGCTCGGGGGGGGGGGATTGTTGTTGTTGCAATTCACTGTTTGGGAAGAACTTGTTTCCTACTGTATTTCCAAGTGTCCAGATAAGTAAAAAAAATATTGTAGTTGTTTTATTATTAGGAATGTTAGGTTTTGAAACACATGTATAATAAGTGATATTTAGCATGTGGGTGTTTGCACCGAGAATGAACGATAAACAATGCACTTAGTGAACAGGGAAAGGAAAAGAAACAATTAGCATGCAATGGTAGATAGATAGTAATTCTTATGAATGTTTATGATTTTTTGACAAGAAGTAAAGCATGGGTGCATGTATGTTACATAGTAAACAAAGTAAATATATACATACAACATTATGACTAACAAAGCAAAGATAGGCATATATGTGTATTTGCATAGGTGTAAATAATTATGTGCAAAATATAAATAAAATGTTTTTTTTTCTTAAAAATATTATGGGAACCAACATGAGTAGTGAGGCTACTCTATTGTCAATACTTGTTTAAGTGGTTGAAGTCCCGCGAAGTGGACAAGTAAAGGTGGCAATTGTCAAAGTTATATCATCCCATGATTCCCCAAGATTCCAAGAGGAATAATCACCACCAAAGAGAAAACATAACTAGAGATAAATGTTATGTTGGATGGAAAAAGAAACAACATAGTGGGAGAGAAATGCAATGTTGAGGGATAAGAAAAAAATATACCTATAAAATCCTAGGTAAGAGAAGAAAAGGACAAACATTGGAAAAGGTTGGATGCTTCTAGAGTCTATGGGGGGGAGGAGGAAAAATATCATCAGATAATGTTAAGTCACTAACAATAGAGAGACCAGAGGCTCGGGGGGAATTGTTGTGGTTGCAATTCAACGGTTGGGGGGAACTTGTTGTTTCCTACTGTATTTCCAAGTGATTAGATAAGTAAAAAGAATATTGTAGTTGTTTGGTTAGTAGGAATGCTAGATTTTGAGACACATGTTTACTAAGTGATATTTAGCATGTAGGTGTTTGCACAAAGTATGAATGATAAACAATGCACTTAGTAAACAAGGAAAGGAAGAGAAATAATTAGCATGCAATGGTAGATAGATAGTAATTCTTATGAATGCTTGTGATTTTTTTTACAGCAAGTAAAGCATGGGTGCATGTATGTTACATAGTAAACAAAGTAAATATATACATACAACATTATGATTAACAAAGAAAAGATAGGCATATGTGTGTATTTGCATAGGTACCCTAAAACTACCCTTTATCTACAAAGTCTGCTTAGAGGAATTTAGAGCTTGAGTTCGGTCGAGTGTTCTAAAGGAGAAATTACCGATGAAAACTAAGACATTATGGGACAAAGGAAGTATATGTTGTTAAAACAAAGAGGTATTGAATCAATTAAAAGAGAACAACCATACATTCTTAGTTGAAAATCATATTGAAGTAAGCCATAAAAGAATTGAAAATTTTAAAGACTAAGCGCACATACACAGAGTGGTATATTCAAATTACTTGCTTCAAATATATACATTAACCATGCATAAATTGTGGGTTTAGGAACCCTAGCCACACAAAAATGAGTATAGAGTATTATAAAACATGAATAACTCCAAAATGTGTCTATCTGAGCATACTCTTGAGTTAAATTTTCATAAATGTTTTAACATATAGAATATCAAGTTCAAAGATTTAATCCTTAAGCTAGCAACATAACTTGAGACCAAGGATGATAAACCATATTCAAATAGTTGTAAAGAAGAAGCCAGGGCATCACTAATCGACATTATCTTCTATATCAACAAAATACATGTGGAAGAAAAGTGATGTTAAGGGGGTTCTTACCTGGAAAGGTAAAATTAATGTTCTATGTTGAGAAATCTTGAGTTTTGTTATCGATAACAAACCTGTTATAAGCATATTGAGAAAATTTTGTAAGTTTATTCACCGTAAAACTTAAAGCTTTAAAACAAAACCCTTAAACTGAAAGACTTGACAACAAAAAATTACCTTCAGGATCTTGAGGTTATCGTGACCTTGAATGACTTGTTTAAAGCATAATGGTGGTCAAGGATGTAAGGATTCATTCAAAGTTACAAGCTTATAAACATGAGGAAAATGTTTCACAAGATCAAAACCCTTTCCTCTAAAATATGATATCAAGAATCCAAAAATCTAGTAATCAAGAAAACAAATAAGAATACATAGAAAGATATTTTAGCTTATACTTAGTTGAAGGTTCTCGCATCCACGACAAAAGTTTGACACCGAGATGACAATGGTTTGTCCTAAATAAGCGTTGTTCTTAGTTAAAAACCCTAGAAGGTACTCAAATAAGAAAAACCCTGAACAATTAAAAAAAAAGGTCAAAAGTAACAATTTAAATCATATATACTAGAGAAGAAGGGATTCAAAAGTATGAAACCATTTTTAGACAATATATTGGGTTCTAAGACCCAAACATCATCATAGTAATAATAGTTGAGAGTAAGGGCCTCTAATACCCTTTAGCACCTAAATGGAGACATTATCTGAAAAGAGAAAGGAATAATCTAAAGGCTCAAACCTTGGTAACAAGAAATAAAAGAGTTTGACAAAGAAAAGGAAATAGGATTCGAAACCAGGACAATTTTTTTTGCATCCATGGGGGGCCTCGACACCGAGTCAACATGAGCCTTCTTCATCTGATGATGTCATCACTCAAAACCTTGAAAGGAATTCAAGTCAGAAACCCTAGATCGAAACACAAGAAGGAATTCAAGTAGAAAAACCCTCGTGTTACCTAAAGAAAAACCCTAAGAGGGTGATATGACATTGCAAGAGTCATCGATTCGAGTCTTTAGGAGTGATTTTTCTCCTAAGTATCTTGAGTGTCTAAACATTGAACCGGTTGTTACCTTTGCAAAGACTTTGAATAGAATGTGTCAGAGGAGTTTTTGTTTAGGGGGTGTTGTTTTAGAGTTCCCTCTTTGATGACAACGAAAGCTTTGAAACCCCCGAATAAATTATGGGTTAGTGGAATGTTCTAAAAGACTCCTGGAAGGTCTTGCATGAAAAACTCAAAATCAATTGTCAAGTTTCCCATTTTAGACAATATATTGGGTTTTTAAGACTCAAATATCATAATAATAATAATAGTTGAGAGTAAGGACTTATAATACCCTTTAACACCTAAATAGAGACATTATCCGAAAAGAGAAAGGCATAATCTAAAGTCTCAAAGCTTATTGCCAAGAAATAAAAGAGTTTAACAAAGAAAAAGAAATAGGATTTGATATATGGATAAAAAAAATTCTACATCCATGGCTGGCCTCGATGTCGAGTCAACATGAGTCTTCTTCATATGATTCACTCGAAACCTTGAATTAAACACATGAAGGAATTCAAGCATAAAAACCCTCATGTTACCTAAAAATGAAACCTTAAGAGGGCGATATGGCATTGTAAGAGTCATGGGTTCAAGTCTTTAGGAGTGGTTCTGCTCCTAAGTATCTTAAATGTCTAAACTTTTAACTAGTTATTACCTTTTCAAAGACCTTGAATACAATGTGTCAAACGAGTTGTTGTTTTAGATTTCCCTCTCTGATGACAATGAAAGCTCTGAAACCCCCGAATAAATTGTGGGTCAGTGCAATGTTCTAAAAGACTCTTGGAAGGTCCTGCATGAAAAACCCAAAATTTTCAGTCGAGTTTCTTTTCCACGAACCAAAATGGAGCAAAATTTCAAGTTCAAAACGGTAGACTTTTGACGGCATAAATTAAAGAATTATAAATAAAAAAAGTTCAATATGGTAAAACCCTTAACAAAATAACCATCTAAAGAACTGTAAATTTACCTATTGCTTGTAGCTCAAAACATTATGGATGAAACCAATTCACTGTGAAAATAAAGCACCATCAATAACTAGAGAAGAAAAACTAAAAATCTTTAACTCTAGTCTATCGTCGCAGGAATCATAGACTGCAGAGAAAGAACAATGCCAAATGACAAGTTTGGGAGGGTAGTCAATTCGACCAGGTGTTCCATTGAGCCATCAACACTATTCAATTTTTTTGCATCATTTAAGTTGTCAACCTATGACTTTGTCACATGGATGAGTTATAACTGTGCATTGCATGCTTGACACATAGAAGGAGGACTCACCGACTATGATCCCCAAGTGTTACTCAAGAAGGGGGAGGTCAGAAAAGTATAGTAGAGGTCATGGACTAAGGCAGAAAGGTCCACATGTCATATGACATGATGGATCATTGGTTGATATGAGTTATGAGTATGTTTAGTGTTAATGGTGTCTTGAATTTGAGTAGTCGTGAACTGAAATAATGTGGTGCTTTCATAGTACCCAAACATATGTTTTAATCTCAAGGATAAACCATACCACATCGTGATGAAGATATCATGGATAGTCAAGGTTGATTAAATGTTATGGATCCTAAGGTTAAGGGTTCGAGTTTCTTATATATATCTATATATATATATATA
>APFE031525642.1:0-10406 GCA_000404065.3 Pinus taeda | reverse complement strand
ATAGATAAGAAATCTCCTTTTCAAAATAAAAATAAAATGAATCTTGATGACAAGAGTTCCTTCATACCCATGTTATCTGTCGAAATCACTCAAGAACTTATACGTAGAATATTGACTCTATAAAATTTGGAAGTATAACCTTTGGTTAAGAACAACTTTCCTATGACTTTACTAATGACAATATGCCAACATTGGATTAATTAGAAGTAATAATTTATGCTTTTAGTGTGTAAATCTAGGGGGAAATTAAATGTGGTATCAGAGTTATAGGTTACAATACTAAGGCCTATGAGCCAAAACATAGCTTGCATTTAATAGAATAAATGTTTTGTCTTACAAAGTAAGGAACAAAGTAAATAAAAGACATGATTGAACCATCTTCAAGACCTTTTGATGGAGAGGAACTTTGAATATCGCTAGGTGGTGATGCATCATCACATACAATAGAGTTGTTAGAGATTGTGAAGGGTTTGAAAGAAGAACTGGCAAGCATTAAACCATATAATGAAATTTTTTTGAAAGCTAGTGTTGATTAGGAAACAATCATAAAATGTATAACCAAAAAGCCAAATTATAAAACATTAGGACAAGCTTCAAATAATGGAGATAAAAGGAATCCCTCAAAAGGAACGATTAGAGATTAGGACAATATAAACAACAATGAACCTCTCAATCCTGAAAATGAAAAGGAACTAGATGAAGAAGGAATTGAACACAAATAAGCCAAAATGCTACTGATAACACATAATCAAGTGAAGAAATAGAAAGTAGAACTATAAGGATAATTTAAGAAGATTGGGCCTCTAGTATTTGACAACGACTCTGAGGAGGCAGCTAAAGCATGATTGTTAAACATGGGTAAATATTTTTAGGTATATGAATAACCCAATAATTTGAACGCCATATTGGCCACTTACTATATGGAAGGTAAGGCATCCTTGTGGTGGGATGAAATTAGAATTGTACAAAATATAGAATATAAGACTATGAGTTGAGAGGATTTTCAAAAACACTTCAAAGGAAAATATTTGACAAAAATATACTATGATGGTAGAGCTAAAGAGTTCCATGAACTGAGGATTGGTCATATAATCATGAATGAACTAGTCACTAAATTCACCTATCTCCTATGATATGTATCGTACATTCACGAGGAAAAAGCCAAATTTCAGTGATTCATTAGTTGTTTACCCCTTTCCTTCAGAGAGAAGATTGAGTATGACAACCATAAGACAATGGATGAAGGTATTTGAAAGGCCTAAACATGTTATCAATGGTCTAAACAAGGAAACGATAACTCAAAGCCTTGGTAAAATAAGAAAAAGGATAGATTCATGCAAGGGAATACAAGGTTCAAAATAGAAATTTTAATAAGAATAATAATTGATCGAAGACTCATTCGCAAATATGATCTAGAGAGATTGATCTAAATGTTAAAAGCGTCAATGAGAAGGAAAGAGAACCCTTGAAGTGTTGGGGTTGTGGGAAGCTTCATCAACTTAGAAATTTCCCATAGAATGCTAATGTTGATCAAGCTTTACATAATGTACAAGAAGCTTCCATTGTAAATTACGTGTATAGGAGTATTCCCATAATCAATGCAACCTTGGAGGATCAACAAGCTGAACATCAATCCACTATGATCAAAATAGAAGGTAATATTATGAACCAAGTTGTGTCAATTTTAATAGACCCGGGAGCTAATTTAAGTTATGTTAATCCAAAGATAGTGGACAAATGTAAGTTGAAAATGGACAAGCATAAAAACTCTTGCCTGGTACAACTAGAAACTGTACTAAAAAGAAAATTATGAGCTTTGTTATGGATTTTCCTATTAATTTAAATGGGATGAAAACATAAATGTATTTGAATATCCCACCTCTAGGATCATATGATGTGTTAGTGGGCATGAATTAGCTAGAAAAGCATAAAACAATTATTAACTACTTGGAAAAGATTGTTAATTGTACTAATGATGAGAGATTAGTACATATTATTAGAGGCATACCTAGACCAAACTCAATAAGACAGATATCAACTTTGTAATTAAAAGAATGTGCAAGGAAGGGGTGTAAATTGTTTGCAATATAGTTGGAAGATTTAACACAGGAAAGCAAAGAAAAGACCTGGGATGACTTTGTAGTGGTGCAGGAAGTCAAAGATGTTTTCATGGATGAAATTCACGGGCTTCCACCAAAAAGAGAGATATATTTTACCATTTAGTACTTAGGCCAACATTAATGTCAAGGGCACCTTATAGGATGAATGTACCAGAGTTGACTGAGTTAAAGATGCAAATTTGGGAATTGTTGGACAAGGGATATATCATACCAAGTGTTTCACATTGGGGAACACCGATACTTTTTTAAGGAAGAAGGATGGTACTCTTACGTTATGTATTGATTATAGAAAACTTAACAAATTAAAAATAAAAAAAATAAATACCCATTACCTAGAATTGATGATCTATTTAATCAGGAAAGGGGACGAACAATCTTCTCTAAGATAGGCTCGAGAGCTAGTTACCATCAAATCATAATTAAAAATGAGGATATTCATAAGATTGTTTTTAGAACTAGATATGGCCATTATGAGTTTGTTGTGTTTCGTTTCAGACTCACAAATTTCCCAACTGCAATTATGTGTCTAATGAATAATATATTTAACCAATATTTAGACAAATTTGTATTGATATTCATTGATGACATTATGGTTTACTCTAAGATACCAGAAGAGCATGAACAACACTTAAGAATAGTGTTGCAAACACTTAGAGCATAATAAGATATATGCATAATTTAGTAAGTGTGATTTTTATCAAGATCAAATTCATTATTCGGAGCATGTAATATCTGAAGAAAAAATCATGGCAGACCTTGAAAAGGTCAAGGAAATTCTTGATTGGCCTATTCCCAAAGATGTACCCGACATCAAATCCTTAATGGAAATTACAAAAAATGAGTTAAATTTATCTCGACCCAAAAGTGTCAAGGAAGTTTTGATCAATTGAGATATTTGCTAATTATAGATCCAATTCTTATGATTGTTCATCCCAATAAAGATTATATAGTGTGTACAAATGCTTGTTTGGAAGTATTAGGTGGAGTGTTAATGCAAGGTAACCATGTTATGACTTATGAATCTAGAAAGTTAAAGGAACATGAAAAGAATTATGATGTGTATGATTTAGAATTAGTTGCAGTATTTCATGCTTTAAAAATGTGGTGGCACTACCTTTTGGGCAAGAAATTCATATTAGTAACTAATCATATCAACCTGTAATATTTCTTTAGTCAACCATATTTAAATGCAAGGCAAGCAAGGTGGATAGCTTTCCTAAGTGAACTTGATTTTGAAATCAAACAAATCAAGGGAAAAGAGAACAAAATTGTAGATTTATTAAGTAGAAGCTTAAATCAAACATGTGGGATCTATGCTAGTAGTGTTAAAACAAATCAAGACTAAACCTTAGAATATCAAGAATATAGACAAAAACAAGAAAAGTTGTTAAATGGAACTGACCCAATAGAAGGATCATATTATGCTGTGAATAGTGATTGTTTATCGATTTTCAAAAATAGAATGTATATCCAAAATGTGCATAGAATCAAACAATGATCCTAGATGAACACTAAGAAACCTTTTCCAACGCATCTAGGATATCAAAAACTTATCACAACACTTAGAAAATGATTTTATTGGTCGGGGAGGAAAGTAGAAGTGGCTGAGTATTTAGCAAAATATCTAGAATGTCAAAATGTTAAAGTGGAACACCAACATCTTGTTGGGTTATTAAATCCCTTACCTATTCGTAGTGGAAATGGGAAATTATCTCCTTATATTCTATTATAGGGTTACCCAAAACTAGAAGACAATATGATTCTATCATGGTTGTAGTTGATAAACTGAGTAAGGCAACTCATTTTGTACCGGTGCGGTCAACATTCAAAGTTGTTGACATAGCTAAAAACTTTACGAAGGAGATATTCATACTTCACGAGGTACCAAAAACAATAATTTCTGACAGAGTTGCAAAATTCACATCAAAATTTTGGAAGACACTTTTCACAAGATTAGGTACACAATTGAATTTCAGTGTTGCTTACCATCTCCAAACTAATGGACGAACTGAAAGAACCAACCAAATCCTTGAAGATATGCTTCACATGTATGCAATGGATTAACCCACTAAATGAGAGGATTACTCACATTTGGATTAATTTTCATATAATAATAATTATCAGGCATCTCTTAAGATGAATCCTTTTGAAGTCTTGTATGGTTGGAAATCTCATACTCCATTGAGTTGGAATCAACTAGAAGATATAATGGTTTTGGGACCTGGTCTCTTAAGAGATATGGAGCAGGAGGTTAGAAAGGCAAGATAAAATTTAAAAACAACTCAAGATAGGTGAATAATTTATGCAGATCAGAAAATGCTTCACAAGGAATACAATGTGGTAGAACATGTTTATATCAATGCCAGACAAAGAAGAGCACATTAAGGCTGGGAACTTGTGCTAAATTAGCACCAAGGTTCTGTGGGTCTTTTGAAATACTAGGTAGAGTAGGACTATTGGCCTACCAACTAGCACTACCAACCCACATAAAAGTGCATAATGTATTTCATGTATCGCTTTTAAATAAATATATTTATGATCAAACTCATATCATTGATTGGAATGTGACACAAGTCGAACTAGAAGCCAAGTTCCAAGTCAAGCCTCTACGAATTTTAGATAGGAAGGAAACCTTACTACGAAATTGAGCCATCGTTTAGGTGAAAGTGTAATCGAAGCACTTTGGCCCTGAGGAGGCCACCTGGGAGATGGAAGAGAAAATGTGAGGCGTGTTTCCTTCACTCTTTCAAAAGTGAAGAATGCAAAGAAAACATTAAGGATGGTGTTCAAATTAAGGGGAGGGGAAATGTAGTACCCTTGTTACAAATACTTTTACAAGACTTTATGATTTTATGTTCACTTGTAATTATTTAAGTGAAAAAAATTGGTCATAGGGCTCGTGGGGCCAAGACTAAAACTGAACAATTGAATGACATGTGTAAATAATTATGTGCAAAATATAAATAAAACATTTTTTTTTTCTCATAAATATTATGGGAACCAACACGAGTAGTTAGGCTACTCTATTGTTAATAATTGTGTAAGTGGCTGAAGTCCCAGGTAGTGGGCAACTAAAAGTAAAGGTGGCAGTTTTAAAGTTATAACATCCCATGATTCCCCAAGATTCGAGGAGGAATAATCACCACCAAAGAGAAAACGTAACTAGAGATAAATGTTATGTTGGATGGAAGAAGAAACAACATAGTGGGAGAGAAATGCAACGTTGAGGGATAAGGAAAAAATATACCTATAAAATCCTAGGTAAGAGAAGAAAAGGACAAACATTGGAAAATGTTGGATGCTTCTAGAACCTCTGTGAGGAAGGAGGAAAAATACCATTAGATAATGTTAAGTCACTAACAATAGAGAGGCCAAAGGCTCGGGGGGAATTGTTGTGGTTGCAATTCACTAGTTAGGAGGAACTTGTTGTTTCCTATTGTATTTCCAAGTGATTATATAAGTAAAAAGAATATTGTAGTTGTTTTGTTATTAGGAATTCCAGTATTTTAAACACATATTTACTAAGTGATATTTAACATGTAGGTGTTTGCATAGAGTATGAATGATAAACAATGCACTTAGTGAACAGGGAAAGGATAAGAAATAATTAGCATGCAATGGTAGATAGATAGTAATTCTTATGAATGCTTGTGATTTTTTGATAGCAAGTAAATCATGGGTGCATGTATGTTACATAGTAAACAAAGTAAAGATATACATACAACATTGTGATTAACAGAGCAAAGATAGGCATATATATGTATTTGCATGGGCACCCTACAACTACCCTTTCTGTACAAAGTCAAATTAGAAGAATTTAGAGCTTGACTTCAATCGAGTGTTTTAAAGGAGAAATTACTAATGAAAACTAAGACATTATGGGACAATGAAGTATCTGTTGTTAAAACAAAGAGGTTCTGAATCAATTAAAAGAGAAAAACCACACATTCTTGGTTGAGAATCATACAAAAGTAAGCCATAGAATAGTACATAATTATAGAGGCCAAGTACACATACACATAGTAGTATATTTAAATTACTTGCTTCAAACATATACATTAGCTATGCATAAATTGTGGGTTTAGGAACCCTAGCTACATAAAAATGAGTATAGAGTATTATAAAACATGAATAACTCCAAAATGAGTCTATTTGAGCATACTCTAGAGTCAAATTAACATAAATGGTTTAAAATACATAATATCAAGTTCAAAGATTTAATCTTTAAGCTAGCAACATAACTTGAGATCGAGAATGTTAAACCATATTCAGATAGTTGTAAAGAAGAAGCCATGGTCGTCACTAATCGGCATTATCCTCTATATCAATTAAATACATGTGGAAGAAAAGCGATGTTAAGGGGGTTCTTACTAGGAGAGGTAAAATTAATGTTCTATGTTGAGAAATCTTGAGTTGTGTTATGGATAACAAACCCATTACAAGCACACTAAGAAACTTTTGTAAGTTTCCTCATCATAAAACTTAAAGCTTTAAAACAAAACTCCTAAATTGAAAGACTTGATAACAAAAATTTACCTTGAGGGTTTTGAGGTAATTATGGCCTTGAATGATTTGTTAAAAGCATACAAGTAGTCAAGGACCTAAGGGTTCATTCAAAGTTACAAGCTTTGAAACAAGAGGAAAATTTTTCACAAGATCAAAACCCTTTCCTCTATAATATGAAATCAAGAATCCAAAAATCTAATAACCAAGAAAACAAAGAAGAGTATATAGAAAATTATTTCAAGTTTGACACCAAGTTGACAATGGTTTGTCCTCAACATGTGTTGTTTTTATTCGAAAACCCTAGAAGGGACTCAAATAAGAAAAACCCTTGATAATTAAGAAAAGGGTTGAAAGTAACAATTTAAATTGTAAATACCATAAAAGAAGGGGTTCACATGTATGAAACCCTTTTTAGACAATATATCGGAGTTCTGAGACCCAAACATCATCATAATAATAATACCGAGAGCAGGGGTCTATAATACCCTTTAACACCTAAACATAGACATTGTTCGAAAAGAGAAAGGAATAATATGAAGTCTCAAACCTTGGTAACAAGAAATAAAAGAGTTTAACAAAGAAAAGGAAATAGGGTCTGATACTTGGACGGAATTTTTTTGCGTCCATGTAGAACTGGATGCCAAGTCAACATGAGTCTTCTTCATCTAATGAAGTTATCACCCGAAACCCTGAAATGAATTCAAGTTAGAAACCCTCAAATAGAAACTCAAGAAGGAATTCAAGCAAAAAAAACCCTCATTCTACTTGAAAATGAAAGCCTAAGAAGGATATATGACATTTCAGGAGTCATGGGTTTGTGTCTCTATGAGTAGTTTCTCTCCTAATTATCTTGAATGTCTAAATTTTGAACCGAATATTACCTTTGTAGAGACCTTGAACATAATGTATCAAAGGAGTTGCGGTTTAGGGGTTGTTGTTTCAAAGTTTCCTCTCTGATAACAATAGAATCTATGAAACCCATGAACAAATTGTGGTTCAGTTGAATGTCTTGAAATACTCATGGAAGGACTTACAAGAAAAACCCAAAATTGTTAATCAAGTTTCTTTTCCACGAACCAAAATGAATCAAAATTTTAAGCTCAAATTGGTAGGCTTTTGATGACATAAAAAACAGAAGAATTGTACCAAAAAAATCAAGTTCAATTTGGT
Organism: Pinus taeda; assembly: GCA_000404065.3. Classification (NCBI taxonomy): domain Eukaryota; kingdom Viridiplantae; phylum Streptophyta; class Pinopsida; order Pinales; family Pinaceae; genus Pinus; species Pinus taeda. The sequence goes on along the minus strand of APFE031525642.1, from coordinate 2,610 downwards.
AAAACCATTAACAGAATAACCATCTAAATAACTGTGAATTTAATTAGCACTTGTAGCTTGTAGCTTGAACTGTTGTAGATGAAACCAATTCACTGCAAAAACAAAGCGCAATCAAGAACCAAAGAAGCAAAACTGAAAAGCTTAAACCCTAGTTTATCACCACAAAAATATTGAATTGCAAAGAAAGAATGATGCCAAATGACAAGTTGAAAAGGGTATTCAATCGGACCGTATGTTTTGTTAAGCCATCAACACCGTTTGATTTGCTTGAATCATCTAAGTCGTCCTCATGTGACCCCGTCACATGGTTGTATCAAAACTATGTATTATATGCTTAACACGTAAAAGGAGGACCCACACACTATGATCCCCAAGTGTCACTTAAGAAGGGTGTGGGCAAGGGGTTAGAAATGTATAGTAGAGGTCATGGACTAAGGAAAAGAGGTCTACATGTCATATGACATGATGGCTCAATGGTTGATATGAGTTATAAGTATGTTTAGTGTTAATCATGTCTTGATTTCGAGAACCCAAATATATATTTTAATCTCAAGGAGAAACCATACCGCACCATGATAAATATATTATGGATAGTCAATGTTGATTAAATGTTTTGGTGCCCAAGGTTAAGGGCTCGAGCCTCATTCTTTTTGTTTTATAACTATAATCTCTTTTTAAAAATAAAAAGAAAATGAAACTTGATGGCAAGAGTGCCTTCATACCTATGTTATTAATCGAAATCCCTTAGAAACTTATGCATAGAATATGCCAACATATGGGTACAACTTTAGCGATGACAATATGCCAACTTTTATATATATATAATTTGGAGAAAGATTACAACTTTAATTCTTTGAACGTATGTTAAGGTAAATATATAGATGGATAGGTTTAATTGCATATTCAAACCGTGATTAGAGGAGTTGACTATTGACGTCTATGCAATTATTATTATTAGACCATAAAACGTAATTAAAAATTATAATAACATGAGTAAAGGCCAAAAGAATTTGGAAGAAGTTTTTTATTTGACAAGAATTTGGATTTGTGAGTTGGTTGTGTGGTTAAGTAGGAGTTGGTTGCACGAGATTAGAGACCACTATAATTTTCTTTTCCTTATCGCAATGGTTTACATTATTGCATTTTAGGCAATTGCCATTGAACATTAAAAAAAAAAGAGGCATACATTCACGTTAGGAAATGGTAGTTTGAGTTGCGTGGGATAATTATATTTTAGACTAGATATGTGATTTCTATATAATATATATGTATTTATTGTATTTCTTATAGATTATTATTATTATTGTTTACATAAATAACTTATATATATATTATATATATTTTGCCCAAAAATACTCAAATATGTTATCAGAATTGCATTATTTGAATGCTTAATAATATATTAACTATTTCCTCTGAGTGTTAATTGTATTTTTATTTTTAGTTTTTTTAATAAAAATGAAAAGGTTTTAGTATTAAAATCTACATTTAGACGTACTTGTTTTTCGGGAAATAGTTACATTAATTCATCTAATTGCAAGTCCTCTAGAAATGAGTTTTATGTTATTACAAAAATACTATATTGGAAACCGACTATTGCTAATAGACTATATGCGAAAACTTTAGAAAATTGGTCAAGGATCAAAACACATTTGTGGAGTGAATACATCAAAGATTTGATGGAGGATTATCTTCTGGAAGTTGGTTAATATTTAACAGAAGTCTGCCCACAAACCGACTGGAGGAACTATTGTTAGTGGATTCACTGTCACTAGTTGGTCGATGCATCTTGAATTCTTCTATCTATGGTTTACGAGCATCAATTTTGTCCTCATGTTGGGCCAATTTCCCTTTCAAGGTTTAAGTTTTTCACGAAGGTTTATGGACGTTGTCTTTTGTTGCAACTTTTGGTTAATTTACATTGCTTCAAGTTGCAAAGCTTTAGTTTGAGGGGGGAAATTGCTACAATCCAGTATACCCACTATTTGAGAAGTTTTGTCTCATTTAACCCACATGCTCAAGTTGTTGGCCTAAGAGACCTCATCTCCTTCATGCATGGTGTGCGGATGGCAATGAAGGACAAGAGGAGAATGATAAGAGAAAGTAGTTGAGACAAACACCAGAGGAGTGGCGAGCGCATCTCTGAAGCAGACAACACAACCTCTACAGGTAGGGAACCGACCCAATTCAGTAAAGAAGATGAGCCCCCCTAAGAGTAAACAAGAGATTGTGACACCTGGGCCCAAATAGCAGTGAGGCAGACTGAATTCACAGGCAAAAGTAGGAAGGTGACAAGTGCACCAAGCCACAAAGGTTCCACAGAATCCAGAGGTATAAAAGATGAGCCCAACGAGATAAATACCAGACATAAGAGAGAAATTATCTAAATTTGTAGGAATTCCCGCATAACTACGTAATCTGAATTGAGGGGAAATAACCTGCAAATTCAATTTGACAATGGCATGCTAGAGCGAGCATGAAGATATGATGATACCAGAGGAAAGTGCAGCCTCTAGAGGATGTTCAGAAGTAGAAGAAATAACCACCATGTAGGATGAGCCCACTGCCATAGACAACCATAGAGAAGATGACCTTGCTCAGACATAACAA
>APFE031525641.1:0-23593 GCA_000404065.3 Pinus taeda | reverse complement strand
TCTTGTATTTCCTGCGTGCATGCCTCCCCAAATCCGCAGATTTATGCGCTCAACGATAGATCCCGTGGTTTAAAGACGTCGGAACACGTCTCGAGCCAAAAAAAAATTGCTACTAAATGGAGATCCCACCGGCCCTCGAAAGTGCTCTGATACCACTTGTTATGCTCTTAACCTGAAAATGATACCCAAATACAGAATATGCGAAGAAAAGAGACCGAGAACACAGAATATGCGAAGAAAAGATACCCATAACACATAATGACAATGATTTTATTATTCAGAGAGTAATGTTCACTTGCCTCTTCGAGGGGGAAACCTCCAATACAACAGAGCTCCATTACAAAAATAAGACACGATGCTCCTGGCAGGGAGTTTCTATCCTTTATATATGACTCCTACGAGTAATACCACGGGTCAATACCGCTTATTACTAATACCATCTATCTAATACTACGGCCCATTTGCAACTAACTCTGGTTCCCTTATTAATTGCGGATTAACCACTTATAATTATTAATATGGGATTTATTGACTCTTCACTATGACGTGGTCCCATTACATAGATAAGGGGGTTAGGGTGGGACCCCTAACATCCTTGTACTCATGATAATAGTTAGAGATCCAAACATGAGTGTTAGAATGAGCTCTAGGATGACTTTCCATATAGGTGAGGGTTATGGTTAGGATTTTAAGCATGCATGCCTAAAATCAAGGAGATAAACTTAGTCAATTGAGGCATGTAAAGATAAAAACTTGAAAAAATATGCCACACTACCATCTAGAAGTGTACATGGGTTGTCATTGGGAATTACATGCTTCCTATTTTCAAGGTGTTAGTCCCTTACAATTTCCTAGACTAAAAAGGAGATCGAGAATGGCAACCTCGAACCACTTCAGCTTAGTAGCTAGTTGTTACACAACATGTTATCACTGTCTCTATACTTCCCATTCCATGATCCCGGAGGACCTCTACAGTGAACCCTACATTCCTTCCCATCATGAAGAAGCCCCCATTGTGTTCCTCTTAATGAGCAGAACAATTCCACTTTGCATCATTTCCCAAGAAACTTTTGTTTTCCGTATTTACAAGACCGACGCTAATGACAAGTGCCGTCCTCTCACCGATATGCAGGGATTAATATTATTCCTCATGCCGAATGGAGTGGCTGAGCCATTTTCAAGTTACATCGGCCCTATTTTGGAAAGTTTTTTTAAAATAGAGCTGAAGCATCCAGCTCTAGAAGCTTCATAATAGAAGTCTGGTAGATGGTTAAGCCCAATGGAGCAGAGGAGGTAAAATTAGGCCTCTTTCCCTTATTAGGATAGATATACCTCAAAATATAAGACCTTCTCCCATGATAAGAGGATCCATATCTCCTATATAAACCTCCATCTTTCCCAAGCACAAACTATTGTTGGAGTGTTGGAGTGTTGGAGCGTTGGAGTATTAGTGTGTGTGTGTACTATTTCTGATTATACTCTAGTAAAGCTTGACATAATTTAGTTATACATAGCTTGTATCCTTTCTATTTGTGTGAGGGAGAAGTGTGAATTTGGTTTAGAGTAAAGCCTGAAGGGAAGAGCCTTGAGACTATTATTGTTAAGGCCATCATGGAATGTTGACGGATGTGTGTGGGAACCCATATTTGTCAAGGGAGGACATTAACATCAAGACAAGGGTTGTAACCTCTCTTTGATTTAATATATACGCTACTATTGATTAATTTCCTACATAATGTGTCATATTACACGTTCATGTCTTAATGCTTCTTGACTTGTTAAGTAGGTTGAATTACAATTTTCCTATTCTTACGTTTGTTGTTGGTTGTTTCTTGTTTGTTTCAGGTGCTTGGAGAAGGAAACAAGAGGTAGCTAGAGAGAGGGATCAAGAGCTTCATCAAATGAAATAATCAGACTAAGAAGTAGGCTCTATTAATTGGTTCTAACATAAGGAAATCTTCCATAGAATGGCTTGTTTGTGGCTATACCCAGTTTCGAGCTAGAGGAATTATTTGTGTCTGCGCTTGTAATTTTACCTCACCACAAATTGGTGACTCCACTAGGGAGCATGTACCTCGATTGAGTCATTATGTTGGGGGCATGCAAACTCATCTCAAGCATAGTTTTTCATTTCAATCTTACGTAAACATGAAAATGAATCCAAGCAGAGTTCTCCATGGTTCAAGCTTGTGAAAAAGGCTTTCTTTTGCCCCTCTCTTGGTTGGTAAAGAGATTGACTTGAATTTATCTCTTTCTGCTCCTGCTCTTCTTGAGCGTGGCTCTCTTATGTCTATTCCGACCAAAAATTGGTCCAAAAGAGTGTCAACTTGGTTCCCCGACTAGTTGCTCACTCCATTCCGGAAGATAGTGGTGATCATACTATTCATGTTCTTCTAATCTCCCCATTTTCTCATGAATCTAAGAGTGACCCTACCATCCCTATTGTTCAAGAGAGTCCCTCCCCTATTCCCGTAGAGCATGGGAGGAATCATATGATACTGCCACCAAGTTGTTCTGTCATTTCTTTCGATTGATGTCACTTGACTGCTTTCTTCCTCCCATCTTGTGTTCCTTTCTAGATAATAGTACAAGCCTATAATATGGTAGTACCTGGCACTATATTAGATGAAGGTGCGTTTGTTAGCATCATGTCTTCAGCTACTTGGAAAGCCTTGGGTTCCCCATAGCTTGTGCCTGTCACTCAGAATTTGTTAGATTTCAATGGAGGAACCTTGCAACCCTTAGGAGTCCTTCAAAAATTCCCTATTACTTTGGGAGGAAAGACCATCTATATAGATGTGATGGTAATCCAAGGTCCATTAGATTTCAATATTCACCTTGGACACAACTATTTTTATGTCATCAAAGCTCTTGTTTCTTCACTTTTCCTTATGGTTTGTTTTCCACACGAAGGGAGAATTGTGACAAATGATCAATTTTCGTTCATTGGTCACCAAGCTCCTCCTTTGCAACCATCGTCCCCTATCGGATCTTTTTTCCAAGCAGTACCTTCCCTACCATAAGTCAATTATGTGGCTACCTATTTTGTCTCCACATCTGCTAATGATCACACATATGGTATAGTGCATTATGTACTAGGGGCATTGGAACCTGATCTGTCTATGGTACTAAATGACATGTATTCCTCCCAAGGTGTGGTTCTTCCATCTACTGAAGACCACTTGGGAGCCATGTTCTCTTATGGGTCATGAAAGGGTCATGAGGATTGTTGTTGGTCTTGTGTCAACCTCATTAAGAAAGGAAACAAAGGGTGTGAGGATAGTTCGTGGTCTTGTGTTAAACTAGTTAAAAATGAAACAAGGAGTCATGAGTATAGTTCCTGGTATCATGTTAACCTCATTAAAAAATGAAATAAGGGATAATCATAGTTCCTTGTCTTGCAGCAAGCTCATTAAAAAATGAATCAATATGTCAGAGGAGAGTTTTTTCCTGTATCAACCTCATTAAAAAATGAAACAAGGATTTTTTAGTATAGTTCTTTGTCTTGTGTCAAGCTCATTAAAAAATGAAGCAACTCCCTTTTTCAAATCAAGTCTTTGATTAAGACCTCGTAAAATTCCAGTTGAGTCTTTCCAAGATCTCGAAAGTGAATCTTCATTCCATCCACCTAGTTGAATGAAATGAAGCTTGGGGGGAATGTACCTCTATTGAGTCATTATGTCGGGGGAATGTGAACTCATCTCAAGCATAGATTTTCATTTCAAGCTTGCGTAAACATGAAACTTAATCTCATTTCAAGCTTTTGTAAACATGAAACCGAATTCAAGCAGATTTATCCATGGTTCAAGCTTGTGAAAAAATGAAATCATGTCTAATTTACATCTCTTGCTTTCTCTTTTAATTAGTTGATTTCTGCTAGATGAGCCTTGGTTGTTTCATTCCATCACCACCATCTATTTGGCTGATAATATGCTTTCACTTGGTTGTTTTTCCTTTCCCGAGGGACTACAATGATGAGTGGTTTTATTAGCCAACCTCTTAACCATTACATATTTTGAGCAGTTCCACCATTGCCGGAACCAGTTGCTATCACTTTATACCACTCATTCTTCTAGGACAAGTAACCTTTAAGCTCTTTTCTAACTCATAAAAAATGAAAAGATTGCCGAGTATTTTTCCCTTTTGACTCGTTAAAAATAATAAAATGGGAGTTTCACTTTTAAGCTCTTTTTTGATCCCTTAAACATGAAAATATTATCAGGCTCTTGTCATTTTGAACTCGTTAAAGGATGTGAAACATCGTTTACCCTGTATACGTTTACCCCTTTTTCTGGCTGGGATAAACTATCTAAGAAAAAGGTACTCCTTGACTGAAATAGTCAAGTGGTTCTCTCAAGTATTATTTTTTACCTTTTCGATCTTGAGAGATACAAATGTATGAAAAGGGACCATGTGGATTTTTTATTTTTTTTTTCCCGTGCCTTTTTCAAAATCTCTAAACATGAAAAGGATACTAAGTTATGCCTTTGTTGGACTCGTTAAAATATTAAATGACATCGGATTTGTCACCATGATGAACATGAGATCCTCCTTCCTAGGGCTCGTTAAACTTACTAGGTTGGATTCATCCAATGGATGGACTTATAGTGTAAGCATATGCTATTCCCTTCAAGCTTACGATGAAAAATAACTGGGTTACTCGCCAGAAATGCAGGGGGTAAAATTTGGAAATCTTATCGATTGTGTCATCAGCTCACTCTTGAACATGACACTTTCTGCTTCATGTTAGGTTGGGACATCCTCCTTTTATCATTGACCTTCCTGAGTTGGTCCATTCAGTTTTGCCTTCTATTTGATCTTTGCCACGTCACCATGACCACCGATCCTATGGATCCAATAGCTGCCAAAATCCAAGTCGTGTCGCTAATATGTTAAAGGGTTGTCCTTCTGCAGTTACACTTACCACTGATTCTCTGTATCATCTCAAAATCATTTTTTCTCCCTTTGTATCACGTCGATGATCTGGGATACATCATGGCCCTCCTTCCACACAGTTGCTTCCTGTCGACTTCAACACGTTATCCAGGAAGTCGACTGAGAGACTCCTTTCCAGTACCTTAGAGCTTGCATGCCTCAATGGAAAGTTCTTCACACTCGACGACAAGTTCACATCATTGGCTTTCAATCACTTGATTTCACGGGTGTTAGACTTCAGTTCCTTTATTCACATTCCGTGAATTATGTTGTTAGTACCTTGAGGGCCATTTTCATTATTAGTGGTTTCTCTCACGAATGTTAAAATTTTACATCATTGACTAGTAATCAAGCAATTTTATAGCCTGTTTGATGTTAAAAAATCTATTCACATGTTAGAGTTTGTACTTTGATCAGGTCGTGTTGGAGGACAGGACCCTAGGCTCAGATTACAAAAGTCCAGGTTGTAAGGCGATGTGACATGGTTATGTTGATATGCATGTCTCTCATAAATAGATGGTTGCATCCATACCATGATTCATGTATCCTTTGACATAGATTTCAATTATGTATAAGTATTTGTACTTGCTTGCAGGTTCTCTCTGAAAGCAGACTCTGGTTCCCTGCACTGATTCATAAAGCATTTCACCCCTCACTCTAGTTCAACCTTCATGCTTTAGGGGGCATCTGTTACAGAACATTTTGTCACTGTCCCTGTACTCCCCGTTCCATGATCCTGGAGGACCTCTACTTTGAACCCTACATGCCTTCACATCATGAGGAAACCCTCATTGTGTCCCTCTTCATGAGCAGAACAATTCCCTTTTACATCATTTCCCAAGAAACTTATGTTTTTACCTATTTAAAAGACCAACACTAATGAGAAGTGTCTTCCTCATGCCAATATGTGGGGATTAATACTATCCCTCACACCGACCGGAGCAACTGATCTATTTTCCAGTCACGTTGGCCCTGTTTTCGAAAGTTTTTTTAAAATAGGGAAAAACATTCCAGCTCTAGAAGCTTCGTAATGGAATTATTGTAGATGGTTAAGTCAGATGGAGTCGAGGAGGTCAAGTTAGGCTTCTTTCCCCTATTAGGATGGAACTACTCAAAAGGTAAGACCTTTTCGCATGAGAAGAGGGTCCATCTCTCCTATATAAACCTCCATCATTCCCAAGCACAATCTAGTGTTGGAGTGTTAGTGTGTGTGTGTACTATTTCTGATTATACTCTGGTTGAAGCTTGAAGTAATCAACTTATACATAACTTGTAGCCTTTCTAGTTGTGTGAGGGAGAAGTGTGAATTTGGTTTAGAGTGAATGTTAAACGGAAGAGCCTTGAGACTACTATTGTTGAGGCCATCATGGAATGCTAATGGATGTGTGTGGGAACCTGAATTTGTCAAGGGAGAACATCAACATCAAGACAAGGGTTGTAACCTATCTTTGATTTAATATGTATGCTATTATCAGTTGATTTCCTACATAATGTGTCATATTACACGTTCATGTCTTAATGCTTCTTGACTTGTTAAGTACGTTGAATTACAATTTGTCTATTATTACGTTTGTTGTTGCTTGTTGCTTGTTTTTTTTAGTTGCTTGGAGAATGAAACAAGAGGTAGCTAAAGTGATGGAGCAAGAGCTTCATCAAATGGAATAAATGAAATAATAGGTAGGCCCTCTTAATTGGTTCTAACCTAAGGAAATCTTCCATATAATGTCTTGTTTGTGGCTAGACCTGGTTTCGGGCTAGAGGAGTTGTTTGTGTCTGTACTTATAATTTTACTTCACCACACTAGGTCTACTGAGCAAGAGAGGGAACTCTCAAAGTCTTTTATTAGTAAAATGAATTTAAATCAAATAAGGTTTAGGCTAGATATGTATACTTGTTTGTGTGTTGGTGAAGTTCAGAATTTAGGGTTTGCTGGACTAGGGTTTGGAGCCATAGATAGGTCTAGGTTCTAGGAGTGCAGAAGAAAATATGGAAACGGGCTAGATAATATAAGGCCATAGTGTACTTGGAATATTGTCAATGTAGTATAGAATAGAAAGTTTAGAACAGACTAATGAACATAAATATGAGTTCATTAGCTTTTAGAAGACATAAATACAATTATGAAAACCATATAAACAAAACTTGAAATCAAGAATCTTATCTATTTAACTACAATGTATCCATAGAAAGAAGACAAACATGTGGATAAAGATGATTTAACTGTTAGAAAATAGATAGAAAGAATAACAAACACCATGAGCTCACTGGACTAGAGTTCCTTAAAAATAGCTGTAATCGACTCTGTATTAGCTAAGAAGATCATTACATGCAAGCTTCCTACACAAAAGTCAAACCCTTCTCTCTGAAATATAAATGATACATATAGACTCTCTTAGACTACTTTCCTGCCTTCATGAGTTGAATTCCTAGGTGGTGGAACTGACTCTAAGATTCTCTCAACCAACAGGTGAGAATGAGAAGGTGAAACTCAGACACTTCTTGGAGAGTTTCTTTAGGAGTTTTCTTCCTTAATGAGGCCTACTAAACATAAAAAAAAAACCTATCATGTACATTTATTCATGCCTACATCACCTAGCCTCGAAATAAGTTCCATTACATAAAGAATATTGACTTTGACTAAGTCAAACCAAAAACTAGAAATTTTACACAGTGAAATTTATAATTAAAAATACAAGAAATTGCAGAAGCGTAGTGCCGACTTTGAGCTCACTTTTAGGTTCCTTCTGAAGGTCCAAATGGAGATTTGAGAGAATGGTCAACTAGATTTTCAAGTTGAGCTTCTAGAAAAATATGAATTTTTTAAAATTCCTTCATAAATTCATTCTCCCAAGGTCGCGCTAGGAGCGCAGCGCCAACCAAAAAAGGGTCCAGAAAGCTAGTTTTTGGCCAATTTTTTCCACTTTTCTCAAAATTTGAGCCTCCTTTGGAAAATTTGAGCAAATTGATTTTTAGAGGATGGAAATAGATTTCCAAAAATGTAGATATTTCCTGAAATGGATGACTTAGGAGAAAGCACAGCACCAAGGCCATTGTGTTCCTGGAACTGCTGAATTTATGAATTAGGCCTCAAAATTTGCAAGAAACAAAAAATGCTCAAAATTTGCTCAAAATCGACTAAGAGTAGTAAAATGATGCATGTTAAGCCCTCATATATGCTTCAGCAAGCATCTCCAAGTTTCCTTTATATATTTTTTTTCCTTTTGGGCTTCTTTGAGTTTATTCTCCAACTGCTTGACATTGACATTACAGATCATGTTTTGGGCCTGGTAATGGTGCACCATGTGCCTTAGTAGCTGGTTGTCTCTATTTTCTTTCTCTAGAAGCTTCTCCAAGTGATATTTTATCCTGTTGAGCCAATACTCCTCTTCATTGACCTCTAGAGAAATTCTGTCCTCTAGGTCTAGCTCTTCATTCAACAAAATATGTTCCTCTTCTTCTTGCAATGCCTTCTTTAGCCATTTTATTCTTGGAATTTTTCTCTTACCCTTCCCTTGTGTTCCTTCAGGCTCACTTGTCTCTATGACTGCTTTGCCCTTGCTGACCTGCTACAATAATTTAGTTTTCTCTTTCTCCATGATTAATTGCTTCGCTTTCAGCTGACTATTTTCCTATTCTAGGAATGAAATGATGTACTTTGCTCTTTCCATGTTAACTATAAGTTCCTTGATCTGATAATATTTATCTCTGATCATCTGTTGCATGCTTGAACTTTCATCCTCTCCCTCTAAATCAACCAGCTCAAATTCATGCTCAACCATGTCTTTATCTCGCGTTGTCAATCCCTGTTTTGCTGATGTAGAAGGCTTGGCCCCTTTCTCACCATGAGAAGAAAACACAAGCCTCTTTCCTCTCTTGTACATCCTAGTCACCTCAGGCTTAGGTGCTTTGGTTCTTTCAATTGATCTGCTTGAGGACGCCACTTCCATTTGTTGTGTTGGCATGATAGAAGGTTGAGTTGCCACATTAATTTCATGCCACTTTAGAGCTGTTTCCAAAAAATATTCCCAAGTCATATCTTTCTCTACAAGTTGATGAAGGACTATAGTCTTGATCAGACTATGATGAAAAAGGCTAGGGTAGTGCTCCTTGTTCTTCATCTAAATCCTCTTTGACATTTTGGAAATGCTTCTACACAAGTAGTTGCACATATTGAGTGGATTCTGAGATGTAATGTGCATTAGGAGGTGAATATGATAGGCATATAGTCTGGAGAAGATTCCTTCACATGTAAAGAACTTCATGAAAATCTTCATCAAGGGGATATACTTCTCCAATAAGTACCTGAAACGCATAATATGAGCATGTTCTTTCCTCTATGGTGTTTTCAAGAAGGGTCTATAATTCTAAAGATCTAAGCTCATCCTCTTGAACCAATATTCACCATTATCTGATAGCCCTATAGCAAGTGAAATGGAGGCCACTGAAAAAGTGAATTCAACACCAACAATAACAACACTTTCACCTTTCAAGTGAGTTGCAACCCAATTTGTCAACTGCTCATTGAAACCTGCTTCACTCACCCTTTTTGCAGAAATCCAAGCAATTCACATCTTCAAAGAACTGTTTGACAAAGGGAAATGAGTTAATTTCATTGAAATTTGATGGCTCATATCTGAGGATTTTTCCTCCCTTGTGATGTCTCTTCCTCTTTGGTGAAGATTCTCCTTCCATGGTGACAGAAACCTTGTGGATGAGATTATGATTGCAAGAAAATAATTGAGAAAACTTAAAAATTCAATTTGGGTGAGTTTCGGGCAAAGTTGAGGTACTTGGACCAAGCAGAGTACAATCTTTGTGAACGCGGTGCCTAAATGCAACACAGTGTTCATGAGTGCACTGTTGGCCTCCCAAGCACAACATAGTGTCTCTGAGCGTAGTGCCATCTTCCAAACCACTTTTGAGGCCTTAAGCTACTCCAAATTTAAAACTTGATAGCTTGTTGGAAATATTCTAAAGTCTTCTATAATATGGACTCATCAAGCATGTAATTTGGACATTCCCAAGGTCACTCCAAAAACCCAGGGTATCTAAGACAAAAGCATAGCGCCAACTTGCAGAGCACTTTTAGATGCCTTCCACTAATCCAAATCACGATATGAAGGTACCAATGGAAATCTTAGGATGTCTGATACATAATAGAGTCCTTAAGAACTACCAACATAGGCTCCAAACCCCTAAAAAAGGGTCTTGAAGTCAAGTTGTCCAGAAGTGCAACAACTCTCTTGTAGCAAGTGTAGTTTGGGAATTTCTTTCAAATCATAATACCTATGAATAAACTGAAGGAGGTTTTTGTTCCTTGGCCTACCATTGACAAAAACCACTTTCACATTTGAAAATTTTTTCTCCATTTGGTAATAAACATATTTTTAAGAAAAAATGTCCTTAAGAAGAATGATGAGACGAGGTAGTGTACTGCAACATTATCTTATTTGAAATAAAACATTACCTTTACCTTTATTTTTCTTTCCCTAAGATGCTAACTCCATTTACCCACTGAATTACATGATTGGCATGTTTTTTTTTGACATATGGTATCATGACGACACATGGAGTGAAACCCTAGACCATGACCTAAAATGAGGAATTTAACCATTTCATGACCCAAGACACTTAAATGAAGATATGATACCTCAAAGAAGACAATGACCATGATGAGTGATGAATACCATGAGTAAGCGAAGGGAGTAGGAGTGACATAGACACAACAATGAGTGGCAAATTGTTATTCGAAGATTCAATGAAATGACAAAAAATTGACTTGACACCCTAACAACACCTTGTAAGAGCATATTTGATCACTAGTGACACGATGAACTGGTTGACACTAACACAAGAAATTTGGAATTATCTATATGTCGGAATTGTGTAGTTCAGTGTTACAAGAGACTTGAATAGTTCATTGTCTCAATTGTTGAGGCATAAAAGGTGTATTTTTAACTCCTAATTATCTTCACATTAGTTATCAATCCGGGCAATATTTTCTATTTCAAGAGTGTACATAGTATGTGGTGGCTATTTACTCAAGAGTAATGTTTCTAAATTGTAGTATAGTGCTTTAAAAAATAAGAGTAAATGGATGCTGCTAGTGAACTCAAATTACAATTAAAAGAAAGCTTAATCTTGCTAATTAAACCAAATCAAACATTCATTCAAGTATCAATCAAGAATACAGTAACAATAACTCATTTCTCTTTTAACTGATTGATAATCCAAAGGTATTTTCTAATCTGAACTACAAGGATCTCGATTTGAGAGTCTAGACAACAGTAGTTAATTCTCTTACAGTGGAGAATCTAAAGACAACATGCTGAACTAACTACTAGATTAGAAATAGAATGCTGGACTCAAATGACTAAATCTGAAGTAATAAAGAAATACTGAAACATGTAATTGAATAACAACTTGAACCAATACTTCTGCAACATGTAAAATAGAGTAATTCTGAGAATATGAAATATCAAAGTGATGCGATTAAAATAAATGGAAATCAAACCAAACCATCACACAACAGAAACTGTAAATGAATGATATAGGAACAACAAGTGAATCCACTAGGAACGAGCCCTTAGCTGCCAGTGGACACCACCAGATTACTTCAGTATGAGAGAAGAAGCATCAACTGTCTTATATATTAATCATTTGAAAAATAGTTACAGTAGTTCGTACTCTATTTAAACAATGAGAGTCGATGATCAAAGTAAAAATACAACAGTAATTTCTAAATAATCTCCCATCCCCCTTCTCTTTACAATCGCTACCTTTTATAATGGCCAAGCAACAAGAAGGGTAAAATAGTAACAACGATCCCTTAGGATTAAGAGATCCTGAGGGATTTGCACAATTTTCCATCTTCAGTTAACTCTCTGTCTTTGCGCCGATGCTGTGATCTTCTTTGTTCTTATCCATAACTATGTGCTCCATCCTTGGCTTGCTGCCTGTATGTTGTTCCCTAGCTAGGGAACAACAATTGTTCCATTTCATCCTTTTTCTGCATAAAGAGTGATAATAATTAGCTAAATCGTGATGATAGATAACTTCCTTATTTTTACCATAATCCTTGCTATATTGACACTTTAGGGTGTAGAAGGGATATAACTAAGGAAAAGGATATAGAATAAATAATATATGCATACCTTCTCCATGACTCAACACACTCCCCTGCTTACCCTTTTTCATGCCCTCATGAAAACCATGTAGTTTGTGTGCAAAGCAGTCAAAGAATAGGTTGGAGAAGGATTTTCATGAAGTGGCCTGAACCCATGATTCTTGGCCAAAGTTTCAAAAATGTGTCCTATTTGTCCTTCAGGTAATTTATATATAGCTTTATAGTCTTCTGCAGGATACGAAACAATAAGATTACGAAATTGAAGGCCTAGTCAATATGGCCCTTCCCTCAAGATGAGGTTGCTATAAGTAATAAAGTGATCTGTGGCTAATTTAAAGTTTTTATAGTTGAATGGTTCTCTTTCCTACACATTATGATTGGAAATTGTCCATCTGAAGTTAGCTACTGCTAAGGAATTGTCTTTGATAGAGAGAAAATACTCTACCCCCCGTTGGACAATTTCTTTGTGAATGGGCCCCAATACCTGGATTACTCCATCCTTTTGGATCAAACTTTTATGTTTGGCCAGCATTTGCAGTGGGTTTTTCGATTCACTCCTAACCCAAAGGTCCCACCCATTTTCCTACGTCTGAAAAGTATTATGGGCTTTGAACCATTTCCACTGGTTAATAACAAATGAAATGAAAGCTTGAAATTGTATATCCCCCACAAAAGGGCTAGGATTCTTCTCCATTTCTTCTTCCAATATAAAATTATGCAAATAAAACCCACAGAGTAATCCTTGAACTTTCACTACGTGGTGTTTATAGCAGAATCTTCCACAGTTTTCAATTCTAGGGATTTCCCTGCCCTGGCAGCCTTAATTTTTTACTATAACTACCTTTCTAACAAAAATAAATCATAGTTCTTGGCAGGGGACCTACATGCTAAAACATCTGTGTATAGGGAACAGAGAGTATCCCTTTGATGCCTGATTGCCTCCACTCTACTTCTTATTTTCTCAGTTCTTTCTTCTGCCCTCCGACATTTCTCGAAGGCCTCACTTTTTGACTCATTGTATTCCACAATTTCCTTTGTAATTCCTGGTACTTTTGTTGGCGAGCAGTCCCTTCCTCAAGACTTTCTATGGTCAACCGAGCCTATGCTAGATTCTCTTGAAGATTTGTTATTTCAGCATTGCTGCCTATCAAAACATCTTTGGCTTGGATATCTGTCTGGGTGTCCACACTATTGGAGGGTATTGCTTCTATTTAAATGGCTACATTGCAAAAATGTACATTCTCTATTTGGGCAGCCACTTCTGTAATAGTTGCATGTTGTTCCTTATCGATTTGAATGAATATGGGCTCAGTTTGAGTCCCAACAATCTTTATATCAGGGAATTCAGTTTGAATGGCTGCATCCACCATTTTCGGGGTTCTTCTTGAAATTTTCCCTCTATTTAATGTCCTTATCATTTTTCTGAGTCTTTTCACTAAGTTCTGCAACTTCTGTTGTTCTTTTCTCAACCTCTTTATTTCGCTTTTCTTCTTCTTGGGAGGAACAACTATTTCACTAACCATTTCTTCTCTTAGCGAGCTTGGTTGCTCATTTAGGTTTTTCACTTCAAGGGTTGTGTCTCTCCCCTTACTGGTTTCTATTTCCTCCATTTGGCCCATATATTTTGTGTTTAAGTTGCCCTGACTATGTTCTTCTGCAGGGGTATCACTAATTTGTTCCCTCTCCTCTTGGGTGGCTTCTACTCCTATTTCTGCTTCACCAATTATTTATTCTGATATACTACTATTGTGGGCAGAGTTTTCTTCCGATTGTGTTGCCTCAACAGTGAGGTTGAGTGGACTTTCAGGCTGTATATATTCACTTATATTGGTCAAAATCTGGGCTAGTTCAACATCATGAAGTAAATATTGTGGTGGACTTGTGCTGGGAGTTAAGGGAAGTTCTGTTTCATCCCTCTCCTCTTCGCTAGTATGCTCTATTTCCTCCTCAAGTTCTGACTCTAGGTTATCTCTTCCTTCCAGCTATAAAGGTTGCTTGTTTTCGAGGCTAGATAATTCTAAGGGTTGGCTACTGCTACCCAGAGAGTTTTCAGTTATTTCTTGACTTGTGTCGGCATATCATCTGCTTTTTTGTGGTCTATTCACTATGTTGGAAGTCCTTTTCCTTTTTGTGGCAGGTAAGGCTAACCCCCCTTCTATAGTAAACACTAATTCTTCCCAACTAGTTTGCTGTTGGGCTAGACTGTAGCTTACGATCAACCTAATTAAGCAATGATGGCTTAAAACAATCTCTATATGCAGAGATTTCTTTATCCTTTGAGTAGCATCATGCAACAAGAATTTCAAATATGCAGGCAAGTTTATAGAACATTTCTATTCTAAACTGTTAATAATTGAAGGTGGCATGGTATTACCACATATTTTCTTCCATCGCATGTGATATAACTCTGAACTATTTTAGCCAGCTCTGTCCATGGTTCTCCCAGAGATGAAGGGTGAACTCCTTTGCCTTTGAAAATCAGGTTCTGTCCCTCATCCCGAAAGACAATAATGGTGTCTTGTAGCCTCAATTTTTTATGCGTCCATATGGGTCTGATTGCTAGTAATCTAGATACCTCAGCTATTACGACATCCATCACTATTATTCGTCTTCCTCTTACTATATAATGATCATCTTCCAAGTTATGTAAAAATTTGATAGCCATGGTTTCATTGGGTTGTTGCAGTCGTGTAAGATAGGAGACCCATCCAGCTCTTACTAGAATTTCTCGAGCAGCATCAGAAACAACTAATGTCTATGCCTCACTGCGCACTGATCGTCCTCCCATTTTCTCCGAATTCTACACACTGTTAGCTTTACACAGGTCACACAACAATACATAGAGCCAACAATGGAACAACAAGTTGTTAAATTTGAGTAGTACTTCTTTTAACATATATACCGTTAAAAACTTGCTATTATGGGATATCATGTAGCCCAGTACAACCAAATGAAAGACTGACACATATACAAAAGTGCTTTGGAAGTCACCCGTGCCCCCTTGAAAAATGATTTGTCGCCTTCGATCGGTTAAATCAAGGAATGATGTACTGACGAAAATCGTACAGTATTAAAAATGACAAGGTGTACATATTTATGACAAGATCACAAAAATATCGAGTTGCTGAAATCGATGCATAGCATGAGAATTATGAATAAATATGGAGATTCCATGGAGTGATGCGAAAAAGGGAAAAAGGACATCTTACATGGGTAAGATGCTATGCGGTCATTATTCCACTTAAACCATTATGATTGACTTTTTTAAATGATATTTCATGCATAAAGGTTCAAAAGGAATTGGGAGCATAATCTCTTTCGAAATAAGGATAAAGAACTAAGAAAAGGGAGTTATAATTACTATTGATGTTGAAGAATATGACTCCAATACCATCAGCAGAGCTTTGTTGCCCACAGGTGTTTATAACGTTCAAAGAGTTTCTTTATCACCCTTTGGAACCATGATCCTCTATGTATACTTAGGAAAGTGCCTTGTGATGTCAAAATGGAGGCCATTGTGTTGGCTTGGTAACCAGATGGATCACAAATCCATTCACTAGGAAGGAGTGAAAGGTGGGCAAGTCGGCTTGTGATGAGACATCCTATTTCAAGGACTTTTATTTTTCTAATGTGTCCATTAGATCATATCCTTGGTGTGGTGGCCATAATGGGAATGCCACTTCACTACTTCCTTATGACCATGGTACGCTGGCTCATGATGAGACCCCTTATCCTCTATCTGACACATCATAGAATTGTTAGTAAACATATATATATATATATATTATATATATATATAGTATATATATATATAATATATATATTATATATATATATATATATATATATTATTTCCTTCTTTTTTCTTTTCTTTTATATAGCACTTCCTACTTATGTATAGAGGATGGCTCAACACTCCTTAAAAGTAGGGATGGTGGAAGAATTTTGATCATATCAATAGAAGAAAATATACCCTTATTCTTATTTAATGATAATAAGCAAAGAGAATTATGAGAATTAGGGAAGAACCAGCATGGTACAAATAATCAATAAATTTGAGTTATAGCGAAGATAAAGACAACAAAGTGATATAGATAGTTATTTCCTCCCCTTTTGTAATCAATACACATCAATTTCATTAAAGATGATAATTTCTATTTGATTTACTTATTCGAGTCACCTTTAAATCTTGTATCCTTGCATATATGTGTGTATTCTTGCCTTCAAAGGATCATGAAGAGTGAAACAATATTCACAAAAAAAATTCTCAAAAAGAGTGTTTTTCTTTAGGAGGAACAACAAAAAAAATGCACACAAAAAAGGTGTTGTTCCTTAAAAGGAACTGTCACTATTCCTTAAGAGGAACAGGAAAAAGACAACTCACACACAAAACTGTTGTTCCTTAAGAGGAACAGTAGGAAAATGGACGCAAGTGAAAATGTTGATCCTTCGAGGGAACAACATTAAAACAAACCGAAGCGAAACTATTGTTCCTTAGAAGGAACAACAACTTTTCCTTAAATGGAACAATGTAAAGCATTCACATACCAAACTATTGTTCCTTAGACGGAATAGCCATTGTTCCTTTTAAAGGAAATAGTAACTGTTCCTTAAACGGAACAACAAAAACAAACACAACATAACCATTGTTCCTTAAATGGAACGACTGTTATTCCTTAGACGGAACATCAAGTATTCCTTAAATGGAACAACAGGAAGAAATTCACGCAAAATTGTTGTTCCTTAAATAGAACGGTTGTTGTTCTTTAAGAGGAACAACAATTGTTCCTTAAATGGAACAACAAAAATACAAACACGCAATATTGTTGTTCCTTAAATGGAACGACTGTCGTTCCTTAAGAGGAATAACAACTATTCCTTAAATGGAACAACAAAAATCAAACACTCAAAATTGGTGTTCCTTAAGAGGAACAACACACTCAATTCTATTGTTCCTTAAATGGAATAGCTGTTGTTCCTTAAGAGGGACAACAATTGTTCCTTAAATGGAACGACAAAAAGAAACGCACACGGAACTGTTGTTCCTTAAGAGGAACAATAAAAAGAAAACACGCGCAACACTATTGTTCCTTAAATGGAATGGCTATTGTTCCTTAAGAGGGAAAACAACTGTTCCTTAAGATGAACAACAAAAAGAAAGCACAAGAAAACTGTTGTTCCTTAAATGGAACAGTTGTTGTTCCTTAAGAGGGACAAAAATTGTTCCTTAAGAAGAAGAGCAAAAAAGAAAGCACACAGAAAACTGGTGTTCCTTAAGTGGAACGACTGTTGTTCCTAAAGAGGGACAATAGTTGTTCCTTAAGAAGAACAACAAAAAGAAATTGTATATACAGGGGCCTGTTATTCCATAAATGGAATGACAGTTGTTCCTTAGAAGGAACAATAAATGTTCCTTAAATGGAACATCACGAAAATTAAATAAAGAGAACACTAATGTTCCTTAAATGGAACGACTGTTGGTCCTTAAGGGGAACAACAATTGTTTATTAAATGGAACAACACAAAAATCTGTACAAAAAAAAAATGTAGTTTATACATGCAAAATAGAAAGAATAGTCTATTTACAAAATTCAAAAAAACCAATGAGTTGTTTACTATATTGATGCCGAGGATGGGTTATCCTCTTCGGTGAGAATTTTCATTGTGGAATATTCTCGTAACTATTGGCAAAAGGACTCCCTGGAAATGACCCCAAAATGTTGAGGTATAAAAGATGTCTTTTTAACTCCTAGTTATCTTCACATTAGTTATCAATCCGGGCAAGATTTTCTATTTCAAGAGTGTACACAGTATGTGGTGGTTATTTAATCAAGAGTAATGTTTTTAAATTGCAATACAGTGCTTTAAAAAATAATAGTAAATGGATGCTGCTAGTGAACTCAAATTACAATTAAAAGAAAGCTTAATCTTGCTAATAAAACCAAATCAAACATTCATTCAAGTATCAGTCAAGAATACAGTAACGATAACTCATTTCTCTTTTAACTGATTGATATTCCAATAGTATTTTCTAATCTAAACAATCGAGATCTCAGTCTGAGAGTGTAGACATCAGTAGTCAATGCTGTTATAGTGGAGAATCTCAGGACAACACACTGAACTAATTACTAGATTTGAAATAGAATACTGAACTCAAATGACTAAATTTGAAGTAATAAAGAAATATTGAAACAAGTAATTGAATAACAACTTGAAACAATACTTCTGCAGCATGTAAAACAGAGTAATTCTGAGAACACAAAATATCAAAGTGATGTGATTAAAATAAATGGAAATCAAACCAAACCATCACATAGTAGAAACTGTAAATGAATGATATAGTAACAGTAAGTGAATCCACTAGGGTCCGGCCCTTAGCTGCCAGTGAACACCGCCGGATTACTTCAGTATGAGAGAAGGAATAACAAATGTCTTATATATTAATCATTTGCAAAATAGTTACAATAGTTCGTACTCTACTTCAACAACGAGAGTTGATGATCAAAGTAAAAATACAACAATAGTTTTTGAATAATCTCCCATCCCCCTTCTCTTTAAAATCACTACCTTTTATAATGGCCAAGCGATAAGAATGGTAAAATAGTAACATCGATCCCTTAGGATCAAGAGATCCCGAGGGATTCATGCAATCTTCCATCTTCAGTTAACTCTTTGTCTTTGCGCTGATGTTGTGATCTTATTTGTTCTTATCCATAACTATGCACTCCATCCTTGACTTGTTGTCTTTATGCTGTTTCCTAGCTAGGGAACAGTAGTTGTTCCATTTTGTCCTTTTCCTGCATAAGGAGTGATAATAATTAGCTAATTCGTGATGATAGATAATTTCCTTATTTTTTACCATAATCCCTTGCTATACTAACACTTTAGGGTGTATAAGGGATATAACTAAGGAAAAGGATATAGAATAAATAATATATGCATACCTTTTCCATGACTCAACATCAATGAAGTGTACAATTCACTACCAGAAGGGAGTATGGACTTTCCTAGCACAACTAATTCTATAATTTTTTATCAAAAGGGGTTATGCAGTTCACTCTGACAAGGAATTGTGTAGGTCACTCCCACAAATAACTATGCAATCCCTCATATAAAGGCAAGCAATCAATGTCATTAAGGCATGCTTAAACGTGTCTTCACAAAATGTGCATTATCTATCTTTAAAAGTTTTCTAGTTACTAGAAAGGAGGATTGACTATCATCATGAAGTGTCGAGTATTTGTTTAAGGGAAGGTACATTTTTTGATATAAAAAACTAGGCATGAAGGAGTGAGAGGTTGCAACACTTAGAATTCAAAGAGAAAACTTGATACTTAGGAAAATAAGACTAGGGGTGGTCTTGGTATCCTAAACGAAATTTCTCATGACAAAATGGAGGCTCCAAAATTAGAGCATGGGAAACATTTTGGAGGGGGGTTATAGAAACTACAACACTTGGTGTTAAACTAGGAGAAATCTATCTTCTTTGTTTGGGTCTTAATTTGTGCACCAAGTCTAGCTTTTGGGAAGTATTGTTTCAACCCATAGATCACCATAGTTTCTTTACTTAGCTCTATTACATATGTATTTTCCTCCATTACTTTCCTCATCTTAACACTTTCATAGAACTATCAAACTTTAGTTGTTTCAATTAGGGGTTAGGAGTATGAAAAACTGCAAGTATAGAATATCAGAGTTTTAATATCATCTTTGGTGTTGCTCCACTTCCAGTAGGTCTATTCAGTACTCGGTGTAGTAAATTCAAGGAATCACAAGCATTGCTTCACTGTTAGCGATAGTTTTTAGTAGCCAAGTGAAGTTTCTTGCTTCACCTCTCCATGAAAGAAACATTTCTCTTCTTTCACATGTTTTATATTTTATAAATTTATGCTTATTATAATTTTTTCTCCATTTAGGTCACCATGAGAAGAAGAGGGATCCCAACTTATTTAATGAGAAAGATAGGTTGTTCCTTATTTTACATAGACTCGTAAGTATATACCTTTGAAGTAAGTTAGCTCACTTAGGTTCCATCATTTTCCTTCCCTACTAAAAAAAATTGACATGTTAAAACCAATCAAATATAAAATGTCGACCTAAGGAAGCATATCCAAATACAAGCATCATAGATCTACAAAGGATTTATTTTGGAAAGAAACATATTTTCCATTTAAGCATCATGGAATCTTAAAGCTATAAGGCCCTGAAAAAGAAGGGGATTGACATTTTACCAAGCGTTGATAGTTTTGCAGTGTCCTCTTGAGATTTTCCACACCTCTTCAAAGCCAAACAAAACAAGTTTCATACATGGCTTGTTATATATAGACTCAAAATAAAAGTTTGAAAAAAAATATGATTGAAAGAGACAATGATCAAAACAAAGCAAGAAATAAAATTATACTAACCCTACACCTAAACTAACAAAAGTGGAGGTCATGATTACATAAAGTGAAATTTCCCATGTAGCTATCAAAGTGGTTCTTGACCTACAAAGATGAGGGTAGGAGTGATAAGAACCATTTTCAAGAAAAGTGCAAAAGATAAAATATAAACTAATGAAACTTGCATCGGGACTCAAAGGCTAGGCACATTTATAGAAAAATATGATAATAAATATTGAGCTAAACAATTTAACATTGTGCCTTGATAGTGACATAAATCTCAACAACTTCTCATGAAATTATGTTCATTCATACCTTCAATCTTGGCAAACATAAAAAAAATATCGAAGCTTATCACTTGTTGGATACCTATACCAATAGGTTTCATATTTCATGATTGGCAAATTCAAACGCCAAATATGTTCTACTTTGCTGCTACAAAGGTTCCATATTTGCAAGAAAAGACAAGGTGTGTACATGCCCTCATGCCCATTAAAGTTCTGATGGATCACCCAACAGTCTAATCTGGGTCATGCCATGTTTTCAATTTATGTTGTAGAATAGAGAAAGAAATGTGTCCAAACTGTTTTATCTTGGCAGATCAGTAGTTAGGCAGAGAAACTAAGGTTCCCAACTGCTTAATCTGGGGCCTTGGAAGAAATAAGGTTAGTGCTAGATAGGAAATGAAAGCAAAAAAGCCAATGGAAAAGAAAAGGCACACAAAGGGTTTGCAAGTCCAAGTGCACCCTCCAAGAAGAAATAAAAAATGTTAGGCTAAATAATTGGGTAGGTAGATGGGGTTGCAGAAATGGTGTTCCCCCCCAAGATCAACTTTGCTAACCAAGTACAGGAAAAAGAACACGGTGGAGCATGTCTAATTCCCCTTCTTCCCTTTGTTCACCACTCATAACTAACATCCCTGTACCAGGTATGTTCAAAAGGGGAACTCAAAGCTTTATGGTGGTTCTTATGGCATTTAAAATCCACATTTCTTGTGCAAAAATCTTTTCATTTTGATCTACTCTTTACACTAAGTTGTTTTCAAGAAAACTTAATTGTATTGGTCTTCTTTCACATTTTTCCCCCCTTATTAACCTCTAACTCTATTATCTACCTCCCTATACTTCACTTCCCCTATTATTATAACACCATGGTGTATAAACCCCAAACAATGTATAAATATCCCCTCCTTGGCATTATAGCCATAATTTCCACTCCCAGGGCATTGGATTAACATCTGGTTAAGGTCAAGAACCCAAGTCTAACCCCTTTTATCCATCTGAACCTATCTACCTAGTCAACTCTCCATTTTTGCCTAAAAACCCGTGGAAAAACCCTTTTGAGCACCCTTATACCACTAAAAAACAAAAAATTTTATGAAACCTACCTTCCCCGCCTTATCCTAAGGTCGGGAGCCAATATTCGCCTTTTTCATAAAAACCCATTAAACCCGCCTATCCTAAGTTTTACCCTTCATATCCCTTATGCGAAAATTTCATGAAAAAACCTTTGTTTCTCGCATTTTGCCTAATGTCGTCGGGCATATTTAATTTTAAGAAAAAACCATTGAAAATCATTCATAAACCAAAGGGTCCCGCCGGGCGCACTTGCCGATAAATATTGTTATTTTAAGCCGCTCATTGACGTTATCCGCCGTGCGGCTAGCTGGCATGATATCCATCCGATCTAGCCCTTTCCTGATCGACGGCTTTCGTGGGTATCGGAGGGGTCCGACGTCCGACAGTTAACCGCCATTGACTTTACCCTCCGTGCATGTTCGCTTCCCGACAGCCGTCAGATCGCGCGCCTGAAATCCAACGGTTCTCGTGGATTTCGGAAGGGCCCCGATGTCCGACAGATATCGTCTGATATCTGTCAGATGATGATGTCACGTGGGGACACTCGTAGCTCTGAAACTCCGTCGGAGCCCCCTCTGACAGATTTCTTGCCGTGCAGGAGGGGGCCCGATATGACAACACCTGTCTGCCTGCGTCACCATCCCGTTGTCGCCTACGTCAGCGCCACGACCGTGCACCCTGTCCTCCATTCGTCCACCTGGCTGCCACCTCATCGCCCCCGTGGACCGGTCTCAGGCCGCCAAGTCACCTGATGACGTCCTGCTGACGTCATCCCACTGGACCCACTTGCTGACGTCATGCTGACGTCACTCAAAAAAGCACGCCAATAAGTCAAAAAAGCCATATTTTGACGATTTTTCGTGTTTTTTATCACTTTTTGTAAAAAGCACCTCTGCTCTCTCTGCATGCATATTACGACGAACAATTCGCCAGCCAACTCCAGACCATCCACATAAGTTCAAAGCACGCACCCAACTGCTTTTTCGTCCCGAGCAACTTGTTAAACAGGTATTTGCCCATGAACCTCCTTGCAACCCGGTTTATTCACAGTAAATTGTAAAAAATACCCAAACACGGCAAAAGACCAAGAATTCACCACAAAACCAAACATATCCAGCTCCCCCTCAAAGAATTAACGGTCGAATTCTACTGGTAGAGCCATTTCGCGCTAAAATTTTAGTGAAAACCCTTCTCTGTTCGCGCAGTCGTGAACCATAGCACATAACTTGCTCCTAAATTATCAAAGGAGGTCTGCTAAACAGTGTAAAAAGCCTTCTCAGAGAACCTAGCAGTATTCTATTCTCCTATAAATCTACCCTCCTGCCCTGCATTTCTCTAAATCCCACTTTCTCAGATAGCCCATTCATCAGTTGTCAAAAAAGCAGTTAAGCAGACATGGACATTCCCTCGGCATCAGTAGCCCTCAATGTTACTCCCCTGAATGCTCCCCAAAGAGAGCTGGAGTGGCAAGATTTGGCAGACCTAGATTACCAAATCTCAGAGGACTGCCCATCTAAATGCAAATTCCACATTCATCTGCTAAATGAGCTCAGAGCCAGACATAGAGATGGATCAGATATTCTAGGCATTTGGGAGTCCTCCCTCCCAATCTTCAAGCTGCCTCAGGTCAACCAGTTCCCTGACCTGATTCACTTATGTGCTGTCTGCTATGACCCCATGCGGAGGGCTGTGCTCAACCCTGGAGGTGCAGTAGTGTTTTATACAACCCCTGAGGCCATCAGGGAAATTCTCCACTTCAAAACCCAGAAGAAGTTGGTTCCTTTGTCCCTGCT